>DXKC01000808.1:0-35064 GCA_031170775.1 Cymbopogon citratus
ACAACAACAACAACAACAACAACAACAACAACAACAACAACAACAACAACAACAACAACAACAACAACAACAACAATAATAATAATAATAATAATAATCTATACCTACTAATAAAGAGGCAAAATTTCAGCCTCGTTTTTTGTCAAGCCAAATTTTTGCCTCGCATCTACTTGACCGAATTGGGATGGAACACGGAACCAAACTAGACGGATCCGGATAGCACACAAAAGAGATGCAAACAACAGAATAAGGCCAAGTATAGAGTACAAATACCAAATCAAGACCACCTGAATAAAGGTCGAGGCACAAGTGGAGCAGAGAACCAAATCAAGGCCTACTAGTCAAGACCATCATATATACATAACAAATCGAGGCCACCAACCATGTAGAAAAAAAAAACCGAATGGCCAACACCTCACTCGACGTCGTCTCTCGGTCTCCAATCGTGCTACCTTTGCCTGTAATTCAGGTTGAGGAAGATATATAATCGAGTTGGACAACACGCTGCTCGTGCTGCCTCTACCAACACTCGCACTGCATACCGCCACCACTGCTTGGGTGTCCACCGCCGTGTATCTAGGGACCGCGTCGTAGTACAGCGAAGAAGGAGAGGCACAGGCATCAGTTGCCTCTTGGGAGCTTCGCCTTGCCGTGCGGCCGTCTCCAGCCACCCGCCGCCGCCTCTGCATTCTCTCTTTCTTTTCCGAGACCGGGAGACACCGATGCTCGTGGGAGTGGAATGAGTGGCTGGAACGGAGGTTGGGCTCAGGCTAAAGTTGGGCCACGCTGGGTCTATTTTGTGGGTTGCCGATTTTATTTCTCTTTTTTCTTTGACAACATGCTTTTGTTTCTCTTTGGTTTTCGATTTATTATAGTTTACTTATTTTGATATGCATTACGTAGTTTTGACTAGAAACAAAATTTACTCTAATTTAAATATGAATTAGTAAGTGGTCGAAATAATTGTTTGTGACTATCGTCTACTTAAGTCCATGTACTTATGTAATTCATATTGAGGATTGTCGTGTGGAAAATTGGCAAAGGTCTCTCATCATAATCAACAATGGACAGACCTTACCTATCGACAAAAAAGATACACAGGTTAATATGATGGTTACCGAAAAAAGTTAATATGATGGGTGAAAAAGTACAAAGATCGATATTGAGTCCAAAAACGCATTCATGATATGAAACGTTGAAGTAATGAAATATCTAAGTCTATATGTGAACTCGATGTTGGTTTAATAGGGCATTGTTAACATTAGATTGTATTATGAATGTCATGGTTATCATAAAATAAATTATGTAAAAGGATAAACATGAGTAGATATGCATCGGCGTTTTGCATGATTGTTTCATAGTTTTTTTCCGTTGATAATCTGTGAAGTTGGTTGTCTCTACTATGAAAAGGATTTTGTGAGATAGGAACCTGGAGATTAAGAGAGGGGCATACACAAATTAGCACTGCCCCTGCTAATGGGGAGGTACAACTAGGGGAAAGGCCCATCTCAATGCTCCATTAGTTTAACAATGGTGGTTTCACATGCTAATTTTAGGTTTTGTGGGCCCCATTTATTTCCTATCTTTCCTCCCTACCTCGCATCCTCAGTTTCTCCACATGGCTCTTCCTCCGATGAAACATGAGTTTCGTTCCGTTTCACGGTGTGAGAAACAACACCCGACTGGTTTCGTGGGGATGAAACGATTTTCTTATCTCTCCTCTGAGTTTCATACAAAAAGTGTACATATAATGATGTGACACCCTAATAAATGTGTATGACACTCCCATAAAACCCCACTGAGACTGGCCTTACAAGGCCCACCTTTGTTAACACATTAAGTGAAACCGTCAACTTAATTGGTGTTAATACAGGGTGTCGTCTTCAGAACCCTAACTCTGTTAGTGCATTAAAATAGTACGGCTTTGTAATGAAACCACATCCTATTGTAGCATGATTAGGGCATTCACAATGCAGACTCTATGATGGAGTCTAAACCTATTTGTTAGCTCGAACACTGTGGACTTGAGTCTAAATAAGACTTAGAGTCTTGCTTTTCTCCCTCTCTCTTCAATAAATCTGGTGCCACATCAGCAAAACATCATAAATAGAAGGGTAATAAATAGTCTTGGACTCTATGGTAGAGTCTCGCATTGGGACTGCCCTTAAAAAAAAGGAAAGCTTCATAAAGTGCTCGTCTCTACTTTGTTATTTAGTGCTCGTCTCTGTTAATGATTAACAGAGGTGGCCGGCTTATAATGCCCGTCTATATTAACGAGTACCTATAAAAGGACCTCACCTAGTCCTCTTCTTCCACAAGCTCATCCACTTGGACAAGTCTTCAAGCATGGTTGAACGGATCAACCGAAAATAAAAAACGCCCGCTTCACATAAAGTTACAGTAGTAGTGGGTGAAAGCTACGACTGTTTTTACTTATAATAGTAAAAAACGTGCCATATTTCAATGGGGAAAAATGGTTAAAAGATGAAATCATATCAAATTTAGATGGTGCAATTACATAAAAAAATTTAGATGGTGCAAGGTACGAATGTTTTTACTTACAATTTTTTTTAAAAAATGCCAAACTTAAGTGGAGAAAATTGGTTTTAAAAACACACCAGAGGTGTGTTAGGAAACAGATGCTCTATCATCTACAGCGCTACATGCACAAATATGCAAATTTTAATCATTAGATTTTATATAAAGGTGCAACGACTTTCATCAGTACTGCCAACAGCAGTGTGGTAACACCAGTATTAATTATTCGAGTTACGTCACGTCCTAAAAGACAAAAATCATAGTCAAATTTGTAGTAAATATCTTAGATAGTTAACACTTGACTGTGACTAGAAGCGCCAGTGCAGCGACCAGCATCGTTATGGTTTAGCTTGGGTACTGAACATGGTCTACTTCTACTTATTAGCTGTCATGAATGAACAAACCCCACTGCAGTTACGCCTATCTGTGATATATATGTACATGTCATGTCATCACTCATCAGTTCAATCTTCCAAGTATGCATGTTTCACTTGCAAAAGAACTCCATCCATTGTTCATCTGCCACTCTTCTAAACGAAAATAAAACATGAAACTGTTGTTTGGTTGCATAGTCATGATGAGGTTGATGCCACCTCGATCACTGATGACATCCTCTATGCCGGCCAGGATTCGGCATTTTTGACATTCCTGATCTTCTTCTGTCGGAGAAGAAACAAACACAACGTTAGCCAATTTCTACATGGTAAAAATGAGTGATCGATGCAAGTAAGTCGTTTCAATTTAGTTTACTGAAGTATTTTGATGTGCTGACTGTCATGACTACAGGGTAATGGGAAGAGAACTACTTTTACAACAAGTAATCAATAGGAGTGGCATATGAAAGGGATGGGAGCACTGACGTAGGTCGCCCACGCCAGCCCACAGGAGTTGCAGAAGTTCCTGGCGCCGGATGGGCCGCGCCGCATCTGGGGCGTCACCACGCTGCTCTCCCCGCAGTTGGCACAGCTGCACATGTCACATGTGTACAGATGATGAACATGAACTCACAATCATAGTGTTTCACTGACTGAAAAATTGCAATGTGAATTGCATGGAAGGATCGAAAGACTCACGTCTCAACTGAATTTTCAGAGCACTTCTCAGACGGCGCAAATTTCCCTCCCCTTCGCGCAATCCTGAGCGGGCAAATGCATGTGTACGCAAGAAATAAACATCATCCAGCCTTATATATCATCTCTGAACAGTAGATACACATGGTCACATGAAATAAACTGGATCTTATCATACTCATTTATACCTTAAAGCGATTTCCCTTCGGATGGAGTAATCCGCCTTCACTCTGCTCTTCCTTTTCTTCCAGTATCGCGACATGGCCACCGCCCTGTCGAATCCTTGAGGAACGACAGTACGATGGACCTGGTGTCAAATGTTCAGATTAAATTTTATTTCGTCCATTATGTGGAACCTCCTACACCTTCGAGGTTAATTATAATAGAATCTGATTAATGCAAACTTTTCCCAAATGAACATGATATGTTTTTTTTTTGCATTTATTTACCAGGTTAGGGGATTTCAGTTTCACGCGTTGAGAGGCAAGTTCATAGCCGTTTAGAAGCATGAGGATGGTTTCAACCTGCGTTATAGGCATATGGTTTTTGTTTGTTTAGTTTTGCAATGCGGATTCAATCAACGCAAAAAAAAGTAAAAAAAATACAGGCTTTGCCATCTAGTACTAGCTAAAGTCAGACATTCACCATAGATAACAGTGCGAGCGTACAAGAACCAAAGCATATGAACAATGTCAAGAAACAAAGGATATGAACAATGCCAAGAAACAAAGGATATGAACAATGCCAAGAAACAAAGCGGATACACAAGAAGCCATGCATTATCACCTTGTGCGGCGGCACGGAGTCGAAGACGTGCGTGTGCCCCCGGTACGTCATCGACAGCCCATCCACCGGCGCCGCCGGCATGCGCCTCGCCTCCTGCTCCTTGTCCAGCCACTGTGCACGAGAGCGGTGAGGACGACGGCTGCTGCATTGGTGAGTGGTCACCGACCTGCGCCTGGGACAGCAGCCGCCGCTCGTCCTCCGCCTCCGCGCCCATTGCTTCTGCCCCGCCATGCAAACACCCAACGTCGTCGTCGTCGAGCCCTTGGAGCAAGTCCGGTGGGATCACGATGCCGTCGAAGAGGTCTTCCTCGCCGCCTCCAGCTCCTCCTCCGGCCGCTGAGCACGAGCACGGCGACGGCAGCCGCTGCATGGAAGAAGCCTTCCCCACCGCAGCCGTCGTCGCGCGGTACAAGAACCCGTCGTCGTCGTCGAGCAGCCACCGTAGGTACTCCGGCGGGATCACGATGCCGCCGTCAAATGGGTCCTCACCGCCTCCAACTTCTCCTCCGGCCACCGTGCACGAGGGCGACGACGGCTGCTGCGTGGATGGGTGGGGAAGACCGGGAGCAACGCCACGGAAGTGAGAACCAGCCACCGCCTCCGCGCCCGACGTCGTGCGGTACGAGCACCCGCTGTCGTCGTCGAGCAGCCACCGTAGGAACACCGGTGGGATTGCGATGCCGTCAAATGGGTCCTCGCAGCCTTCTGCTGCTCTTCCGGCCACTCCGGCCGCTGTGGGCGACGTGGGCGATGGCGGCGGCGGCGGCATTGTTGAGTTGAGTGGGCGTGGGAACCGGAACGAGGGAGAAGAAACGCACAACGCGTGTTGCTTTGCTTTCCTCCACTTTTTTACAAACACAAAAGACAAACAAAGGTTGTCGGACGTACGTTGCGTCAATGATAAACGGCCAAGATATTCCTCAGCTCGTCCTGCAGGAGATTTGTTTTTTTAAAGACTAATAATCTTTTAAAACCAGATATTTTACCCGAAATCTCAAAACCATTCAAATCACATCCTTAACTTAGTTTATTGTGGTTTTGAAAGGTTTTGACTTTTGTTAGTTACAAAAAGTTGCTAAATAGTTACATGATAAATCTATAAACTAAAGGAAATGACTCGAGGCTTTTAAATTGGTATAAGATAAAAATCTAGAGATAAATTGGATATGCCAAATCCAATACAATATACAGAGCTCATGAAAATCTTTAGATGCTTAAAATTATATTAGTCCTAGTAAAATAAAAAAATATCCTTAAATATGTAGAAAATTCACACAACATTTTTAATTGCTGAAAATATCTTTAGATCCAAATATCATGAATGAAGCATATATTAATGTTGAATGCATTGATATTATACATAATGCATTCAACATTAACATATATGTTTCTGTTAGTTACCATAAGTTTTTAAAAATTTATACATTGATAAAATGTCCTTGAGCTTTTCTGTAAGCATATGGAGATATTTTCATAAACACATTAATTGGATTGGCATATCTCAGCCTATCATAATAAAAAAAACAAAAAGTTGAAGCTTGGAGATATTTTTGTGGTTAAAACCTCATCATGTGTAACAAGAGTGACGGCAGGGGCTCCTGGTGGCGGCGCTTGTTCAGGGTGGCATACTAAGGTTAGGGTTGGGGGACGGAGCGGCGCAAGCGCATGGAGAGAAGGAGAGCTGGAGTGTTAAATAAAGAGTCTTTCTACTAATTCTTCCTTAAGATTCAATGGATACTAGATCCTTGTATTTATAGTCTTGTGAGACTTAACCTGCAAATAATCTAGACTCATCTAACCTAATCTACGACGATGGTGGTGGCAGCGGCAGAAGGGGCGCCCTAGGGCATGGCACAAGGCCCATCTGGTGCGGCGGCGTCAGCGGTGCCTCCACCTCGGGCTCCAGCAGGTCCGTTTATTCCACTATGGCTGGCGGCCTGCATTAGGTGTGTGACAGTCCGCTCAGTGCGTCCTCATGTCGAAATAGGGTTTGGAAGCCTGGTGTTCCAAGGTGCCTTCTGGATCCGAAGAAACAGATGTTTGCTAGTGTCGCTTGGTGGTTCATGATTGATATTGTTGGCGATGAGCGCGAAGGGTTTGGTGGTGTCACTCAACAGCAGGTTGTTGCTGTCATGGGAGGCCACATCTTTGCTGTTGTCGACGATCAGATCTGGACATGGAAAGAAGGACCGCTGCAGTTTTCATGGATGTATGAATGACTCGTTTGTTACCTCATTGATAATGTCCGTGGTTTCGGACGTGAGAGATTCCACTATCATGGTGTTGACGAAGGATTTGTCAGTGGTGATCAGATCTTGTTGTTTTTCCGTAGCATGTTCATTGATGATGTGCAGAAATTGACGATCTCCTCCTTGACGCTGTCCATGGTGGAAGAGAAGGACATAATCTTCTTTTTAATGTTAGCGATCTGTTGTGGCGATGACGCATACCTTTGTTCATCGTTCTAGTGTTGAAGAAAATAGGTGATTCTCTTCTCCCAATAAGTGGTTGAAGGTGCAGGGATCCTCCCTTGAGTTGTTCATTGTCAACAAGCGGTCTCCGAATACCAGATGTAACAGGTGGCAGGGGCTCCCGGTGGTGTGGGCAGGGGCTCCCGACACCGTAGCCGCCGACAGTAGCACTTGTTGAGGGCGGCATAGTAGGGTTAGGGTTGGTGCATGGTGGCGTAGATGCGTGGAGAAGGAGAGAGAGCTGGAGAGCTGAATAAAGAGTCGTTCGACTACTTCTTTCTTAAGAATCAATGGATACAATGTCCCTTGTATTTATAGTCCTGGGAGACTTAACCTGGAAGCAACCTACACTCACCTAACCTAGGGCCGTCCTGGAGAAATTGGAGGCCCTGTACAAAACTAAGGAAGGAGGCCTATTAGCCTAGAAAAATAGGACTAAATATACAATATGATGTGGAATGGTACTTATATTGCATCATCTTTACTTGAATATCATTATTCTTTTAGTGTTCTTTCAAATGAAGTCTTCAATGATATGCCCATAATCAAAAGAACAAAATAATTTAGAGATCGATCAACTACTTATTATTGTTCGCGGTTTGACGCTGTGATTGTGAATGTGAATGAATTGAAAAAATATGAATGATTAATATTATTCAGGGCCTTAGCGCCTCACTGTTGCAGTTGCGGCTAGTTCGTCATGCCCGGTCACCTGCGAAACGCTCATGCTACCGGCGGCCGGTGCGGCATTAGGTGATGGCGGTGACAGGAGAGGAGACGTATGTGAGACCTAAGCTTTGCGATCTGATTCAATTAGAGACTGGAGCCTTGTTTAGTTCCCTCCAGAATCCAGAATTTGACACTATGCAAAAAGAAGATTCCCATCACATCAAAATGCCGGCACATGCATGGAGTACAAAATGTAGATAAAATCAAAAGCTAATTGCACAGCTTGGTTGTTGTTTGCAAGACGAACGTTTTGAGCCTAATTAATTAATATTTGGACAATTATTACTAAATAAAAACAAAATGCTATAGTGCACTATAGTATCGAATAGTGAATTTGGCGCCTCCCAATTTTGAGAACTAAACAGGGGCCTCGGATCGATCGGCTGGCAATTGCCAACTGAATCTATCTATACTATAAGGCAAATCTTCTTCAGACCAAATACTTCCTTCAAGATCAATGACTCACACCAGCCCTATTACGGAGTTAACGGCTGAGATCAAAAGTTTGATGCGGCATCTAACACTCTCACTACCCGCGCCCATCTCACCGCGACTTCCTTCCAGCCCTCATGCTCCATGCTCCAGGTTCGAATCCCACCTCTCACAGCCGCACATTTGTTTCTCTTTTTTTTTCTCCCAAAAAATACCACAGCAGCCGCTAGACTTTGCCTCCTCCCCACTAACCCTAAACCCTCGCCATCGCATCCCTCCAGTCCTCCACACCCCGGTACCAACACGGCCATGCCGCCCCGCACAAGCGGCAGGTCCTCCTCCTCAACCACGGTCCTCATCCCGTCTCCCCGCATTGGGGCCAAACCCGTGGATCCCGCCACCGCCGTGCCGCGCGCCACCGGCCGCCGCCATTGAAGAGGAGGATGGCCGCGTTTCCTCGTGCTCCTCAAGTGAGCGGACACCGGTGCTGGACTCCACTGAGCGGACGCCGAATGCTGGACCCATGGGATCCTCCGATGAGGAGGAGGATGACCGTGTCTTCCTCGTGCCCTTCAGGTAAGCGGGCACAGTCCAAGATGGACGTCCTATATCGCCATTGCCAATTAAAAAACATATTCCTTTTCTCCAATCTGCGGTGGCATTCATTTGGAAATTCTGACCTTTGGCTGGCATCGGTTCATGCTGGTTATTGAATTGCATTCGTTCTTGACATGGCAGCAAGATCCCGTGGGTGATTCTGGATAGTTAGGTGCTGCAAGTTGACTGGCGTCAGGTGGGGATCTCTGGCTGCTCAATATGAATCTCTTTTTGATGTCAAATCTATAAGATATCATTCCTGGATTTGAGGATTTTTTCTAGACAAACTAACAAAAGTGTTGCACTAAATGAGGATAATTTAGCTCTTGTTTTGCAATCCTGCTGTTGTTTCCGGGCCCACCTTTAGCTGCAATATGACACTACAGGCAACCGCACTGGGCAGATGACAAGTCTTCCTGTGCAGGTGTCAAAGTTCTGAATAACAGGGAAGAAGCAGAAGCAAGAAAGCTTCAGGCTTCAAGTGCTAGGTATAAAATTATTTTTTCCTCGTTTCTATAATTAGCTCTTGTGTGATGGATTGATGCCTTCTTAGAATAAGGTATTTAAGTAAGTAATGACAAATTAGCAATAGTCGAGAACTCTGGTTTTGCACTACTATTGCTAGGCAATAAAATCTGCAAGTGACTTTGGTTATGCTTGGCCCTTCTGTATAGTGGCAGTCAAACTTGAAGGTACTGGAAACTGGACAATGGAGTCAAACTTGATGGTACCGTTGTTGTCCCACAAATTTCAGATATGTTTCTAATTGTTCATGGATAGATTGTGCTTCTTGATTTGAATATGTCGCTGAGGGGGTAGGGGCCTGAAGAAAGGAAGGGGTCTGGTGGGCGGTCATGGAACGGCACGGCCCTAGGCCGCATGGGTGGATGGAAGAGAACATCTGAGCCGTGGCCACTATTGAAATGATCATGCTGCAGTGGTACTTCTTGGAATGGAAACATGGGCAATAGAATATGATGAGGAAAGTTTTAATTTATTTCCACATTTATTAATTATGAAAAATCTGATTGTTGTGTTGCAGGGCATTAAAGCGGCATGGATGTTTCAGTATGTAATCGTTTGTACAACAGTATTTCCTTTCTAGGATCATAATTATGATTTATGAATTCTCAGTATTGATTGTTTTTTATGTGGAGATCAGGAGGGACTGCCCCTACTGTTCTTGCTATATTGATTGATTCTAGCAAAGGTCCTAAAGGAAAGCTCAGCAAGGATTCACAGGATAAGGCGTCCATCAGAGTGAAAGAAGTTGATAAGAGTCCCTCCGCGTTCGGTCAGTAATGCATTTCCTCTTCAAAATGTAGCAAGTAGTTCACTCTGAATTCCAATGTATATGTGCAGGTTGGACCAGCACATGCTTAGAAAAATCGTTTCAGTGCAAGCCTTGACTGTCTCATGGTTGAGAGAGAAATATGAAGGATATGCCATGACTTGCGACATCTCTTACAGCACATTAACTCAGTAATGAGAAGATTTGCTTAAAATTGTGATTGTAGTGAACAAAAAGAAATCGTTTGGAACCTCATAGATCTTACAAGTTACGATGACCTAGATTATGGAGACATTTTTTTTAATTGGATTTGGATTCCTGGTGGAGAAGGATGGCATTAAACTTTGAGTTGGATGTTTGGTGTGTTTCTGTTTCTTGATTATGAGGTTACAAACATTTTTTCCAGCAAAAAAAAAACATAATTACGGTGTGGATATCATTGAGACCTAACTGACGGCAATGGGGTTTTGAATGGAGATTCACCATGTTTCTATTTCTCAGTTTTTTAGGTAACTGAAACATTATTGATAAGTTTAAGGTTCTGGAAATTTATTTAATCCTGCAGTGTTGATGGTTACACCTAAGATTGAGAGGCGGCATCTAGATTCTGTGTTGATGGATAAGAGTGTACCGGAGGAACCTGAATACTTGTGGATGGTGTCAAGGTTACAATTGTTGTTGATACATCGGGTTCCTGTACATCTATGATTCCAGAACATGTATCGCTTTTTTTTTTTTTTGGAAACATATAAATATGTTTTCATTCAATCTTAACAAAGTGCTTCGCATTTGATAGAATTAACTTTGGACTTAATATGGTTCATAGAGTTGGAAATTCAGAATAAATAAATGATTGGTCTTCTCTTTGGTTGTTTTCATGTGTATTCTTGAAATAAAGCCGTAGCGTTAGCACAGGCACTATACTAGTAGGAATAGTGGCCGGCCAACAAGACATTGTTTATTGGGCTATTGTTGTGCTCGTTGCTTTGCAAATGGGCCAAAGGCCAAAGCCACTGCTATACCTTCTTATCTACGTATATATGTACACTATATTTGGAGGCCCATGAGAATTGGAGGCCACAGGGACGGCCCTGTACAACCTAATCTACGACGACGGCGGCACTGGCGGCGGCGGCACCCTAGGTCACGGCGCGAGACCCATCTGGCGCAGCGACATCGGCGGCGCCTCCTCGTCGAGCCCCAGCTGGCCCGTTTATTCCGCTGTGATTGGAGGCCTACATTAGGCCTATGACAGTGACACCATGTATTTAACAAAAAGTTTATAAACTAACTAAAGATAAAAAAAACACCTTCAAACCCACTCCAAACAAGGGCAGAGAGATAATCCAAAAGGTTTTAATCTAGAGGTAAAATGATTGGTTTCAGAGTTTAAGAATAAAAATTAGATTACAACTATAGTTTAGAGATAGAATGGGCCTTTTCCGCATGCCACCACCCACACCACAGGGATAACAAGGCACAAGACAGTGCCCAACAAAACTGGGAACAAATTCTCAGAGACGCGCAGCAAGCCTCCGCTAACAGCAGCGCACACTAGCTAGCCATGGCTGTTCTCACGTCTCACTGTATCTTCCCACGTCTCCTCGTGCCGCATCCACCCTGCATGAGTGCACCGCACAGGCCGCCAGCCACTCCTCATCTTCCTCTGTGGTGTCCTGCACTCCTGCTGAGGGTTCTGCTACCCATGTCCAGACGTCCTGCATGCCCAACCCACTGCTGCAACATGCAGTTCTGGGCGGATAGGTGTTGCCATCACAAACAGAGAAACAAAAATTTACACTTCCAAACAACATCAACAAAAAAATTATTAGATACTCCAAACAATATAATTACACTGTCCTCAGTACTTCCACCCTGTTCGCTTGGATGTTTCTAGCTGGACTGATTCAGCTAATACTGATTTGTTGTGAGAGAAAAGCATTGCTGAAAGCGGTGATGTGATCAAGCGAACATGGCTTCGTTATCATTTTTCCTAACGTAACATTTTGAAATATATATCCTGAGTCAATTTTGAAAAGTTGAGCAACCGTACTGTTTTATATGGAAGATATATCATCCTTGTGTGACTAGAAGGAACAACTAAATTATGAAAATATAATGATTTGAAACCACCGACTAGCTCTCTACACACTTCCATTGCTTCTTGACCTGTCATATTTAGTGCTCACAGTACCATACAGTAACATAGTACAGCTAGACAATAACATAATGGCGGATATTATCAAGCCTCACACTGAATAATTGATTTGTAAATAAAGGTTTCACAAAAAAAGTAAATAAAGAATATGCTCATGCAGGGTACGTATAATCAAAAGTCTTAATAATGATAAAGAGAAGAATTTCTCTTGATATAAGTTGATATTACTATATCATTTTCACTAGTTATCGTTAACCTTTTCAAAAATTATCTGTCTTTCAGAAAAAAGAGAGAAAGAGTGCACTCCAAACTAAATAAGAAACACAACAATATTGAAACTCCGACTCTCATATTGCCAATTACACTGGGCATGGTTTCATTTCAGACAAAGGCAAGAATCACAACAGGACATCTACTTACATGAGAGTAAAACTCCAAAACTACAACAAATCATGCCAAATCTATTTTGATGGCTGTACAAAACTCTTGGTTTATTTCATTATTTGTTCTTGCTTAGTTGCTCTAAAAGATGGATATGTAAGATTGTGACTATATCTTGTAAATTGTATTAATTATCTCTCAAGACGTCACATGTGAGGAATGAAAATAGGCAAGTTGTGTCACTTACTTCCACTTCGTGAAGCATGGGAGCAACAAGGCACCTCAACTTAGACGGTTTCAGCGCTTGAACATAGAAGCGAGTCTGCTCAGCTCGGGTGGCGGTATCCACACCGTAGGCAACATCTTTTCCAAACATGGGCACAGTGAACTCAAGGATATTACCATGGCTGATCTCAGACACTCCAACCCCTGGTAAAAATGAGCCGAGACCTCTGACCCAACCAGGAACATTGTTTTCGCCCCGAAGAAATTAACTTATCGTGAACACACTTCCAAACTTTCTGTATTGCTCATGAAGCATGGCACTGAAACCCTTGGTACAAAGCGTGTGTAGAAGATGAAAGGCGGAGGTGACGTCGGTAATAACAGCTGGGGAGTGAGGCAGGGTATTCCGTGCTGCCGAGTCGGCTGGTATTCTTCTTCTCCATGCAACCTTGGTGATTACTGCAGCGATGAAAACAAGAGAGATGGAGAATGGCACTGCGCTACTTTTTATTAAGTCCATGCTCCAGGTATCTATCTATATGTATCCACTGAAAACCTGCATTTTTTTCGCGACCGGGACTTCACCCGTTTTTCATTAAGAGGAGAATTTTGAAAATCTTACAAATTGTATCCACTGAAAACCTGCATTAGAACCAACAAGCGGCCTAGTAATATGAATATGAACAGTACCGCTGCAAGATTATGAGATAGAGAGATGCTTTACATATATAGGCAAATAAAGAAACAAGTGAACGGATTTTAGTATTTACAATGCAAGAGGTGTGGCGAACCTCACCTTAGGTACGTACTATGTTTAGGCAGGGGTGTGGCTTACAGGGACGGGACGTACGTGTTACATATACTGGCCTGCCCATGCACATGCTACGTGTGTGTTCCTTATAGATATACAAATAAAGGAAAGGACACGCTGGTCCGATCCGAAAATGTCACGCTAACTGCCAGCGGATCAGCGATAAATAGAGCATCGATTAGGCCGAGGCGATGGGGATGGCAACTACTGCCAGCGGTATGTTTACGGCGACGGGCAAACAGAACTGACGGCGAAACAGAACTGCCTATCCGCAACGACAGCGACGACGACGACGAAAGCGCTGCATGCGAGGACACGTGTTTTTTCGCACGTGTAGAAATTCAGGTACCCGTTGCCACTCTCGGCCCAAAGCAGAAATTAAGATGGGAGGTTCTTACACTAATGGTCTTGCCTTTGCAAGATGATCTTCTCGAAAGAATAATGTGATTGAAAGGTTATAGTACAATATTTTCCTCTTAACATTTCGACTCTGGAAGGGCGTACATACTGATCCTAAGAACTTCAAAGTTCATAAGTACCCTGCCTACGATGGTCACGACTCCCTAAGGAAGTAGTGACTCCACTAATAACCGAATCACCATATGGTGTGCAGTCAATCACACAGTGCCTCCCGGTGACTTTCTTTTTTTTTTCTAAAAAAAAGTTGTTTCAACAACTTTCTTTATGTGAGTTACAGATTATACCCATAAATTGCATAACTATTTCACTATGTAAAAGAAGACGATCACAAACGCGCATTTGGACACATCACGGACGCGTCTGTAATAAGCACCAAGTACAGACACGTGTACAAACAAGCGACTCTAGTAAGCCAATCAACACAGATGCGCTCTTATACACGCATCTGTAATGACCTGATCAAATATAGATGAGTGTTTGCACAAGCGTGTGAAATAAGAGATGACATGCACAGTTGTTCGTACTGGCGTCTGCAATAAGAGACGATGTTCAGACACACAGCGTGTGCATAAGAGATCAAGTTCAGACGCACAGCTGGACAAGCGACTGCAGTAACGGCATTAGATCAGATATGCATGACAGGCGCTAATGTCTACCCTAATAAATTATTATTCATCTATGTGCGTGATTCTAGCACCCCTTTGCACAGTGCATATCCCAGGCACAATCAGGCCACCACCACACCCTGGTTGGCGATGGCAGTAGTGGCGGATCCAAGCACCGAAGTCTGGGAGCCCTGTAAGGGGGTCCTTAGTCGCCCCCGAATCACTCAATGTAAATTATGTGAGGGACCTAATCGAATATGTGGCCAGCGACTAACCCCAAAAAAGATTAGAATTATTATGAGATGGGCTATTTTGAAACTATGGAATTATCACCAAAATCGTTAGTAAGTGTTCATTGAAATCTTTTATATGACACAAAAGATGTACACCGTTTCCATTTCCATTGTATATTTCTATGAGACATTGGCGACCCCTTCCTCAGTGTTCAACAAGTGTGACCATATAAACATGCTTATTACACAAACAAGGACATAAACATATAATTCATACATATACAATCATTAGTCTTCGAGCTTGCTCCTAGGTAGCATCCGTCTTTTGTAACTCACCTCCACTTTGCCTCTAGGATCTGGGGTAACCTTTAGCCAATTTGTCTCAGGGAATGATGACTCCAACTTAAGCTCAAAGTTCCTTAGCAAATGGCTCCATATCACCTTCACTTGCATATAGGCATATGCTTCGCCAACGCAAGCATGTCTTCCACCACTAAACGCATTGTAAGTGAACTTGCCACCAACTCTGTCTTCCTCCCTTCCAAGACTAAACCTGTGCGGGTCATACACATCAGGATCCTTGTAGATGTGAGGAAGGTTGTGGTTTATAACCAAAGGGCTTGCTATGGTATGTCCTCTCGGAATTTCATACTCATAGCCTTCTCTAGTTCGCACAGTGAAGTTCTTGTGCACCTTGCGAAGAAATATTGGTGCTGGAGGGTGCATCCGTAGTGCCTCCTTGATGCAGCAGTGTAGGAAGTTCATCTCTAGAAGGGTATCATAGTCTATTTTTTCCCCATGTTTCTTGATGATTTGGTGCTGCTCCTCAAGGGCAGCCTCCAAGCACTCTTTGTGGCTTAGAAGGCGAGCTCCAGTCCACGTGCTGGTGGTTGTGCTGGTGTGCTTCCCAGCAAAGAGGATTGCAATTATGAGCCCAGTAACCTCAGCTTGAGTCGTAGAGCGGCCGTCCTTGTATTTGGAGTCCATCAGATTCTGCAAAACATCCTCCTCGACTTGGTTGGAGCTCCTACGTGATTGGACAATCTCAGCAAAAATGCTTGAGAGCCTATCATGTGCCCTGTCGCGGCGTCGGGTTGTCGGCGTTGGGGCGTATGGAAACAACACGGTAGTCAGCTGCAAGCTGTTTTCTGTAAGTTCATGGAATGCAGAGAAAACCTCGTCGAACATCTTCTCCCGAACTTCTTTCCCAAGTAGGCAACGGGCAGAGATCAACATGAGTAGCTGCTCTAGCTCTTGCATTAGATCAACAGTACCTTGGTGTCCCCATTTTGCGAAGTATTTCTGTGTACCAAATGCATGTTCATCATAAATATAAAGAGCAACAAACATGTACTTTTCCTGACATCAAAAACCTTATTTTCTTGCATAATAATATAATGACATCATCTTCGATCACATTTGCTATGCGCACTACATTTTTATATTTTAAAAATCCTATGCTATAGATTGATTGTGATGTTAGAACATTACTTTTCAAGGCAAATCTATTATACGATTATCATGTTTCCCAGCTACATATTTGAAAAGGTATCTCTAGTAAAAATTTGAGAAGGTGGGCATCTGAATTTTTAATAAGGTATATCTCCTCTTTGTGAATAGAGGGAGCAACAAAATTGCGAAAACAATAGCTATATGGATAGTGCCGCTAGAGAGTGATAGATGAGATTATCAAGGCTCACACTAAATGATATGGAAGATTATGCTCATGAATCATTTTGAAATACAATGGGTACTAAGAATTATACTAGTCTGTTCTAAATTGTAGTTCGTTTGACTTTTTCAACCAAGTTTGATCACTTGTCTTATTCAAAAAATTGTCCAAAATAACACTTGTCTTTGTTATGGTATTCTTTATTAACAAACATTATAAGAATGACTTAAATTTGGCTATGTTTACACAAATGTTTTGAATAAGACGAGTAGTCAAACTTGGGGTTGAAAAAGTCAAACGAACTACAATTTGAAATGGAGGGAGTATAACATATTATGCGTATATCAAATAACACATGTAATTGTCCTAGCTACAATATATTGTGATTACCATATTTGTGCCGGAGACATACATTAATCGTAGATAAACATATGGGTATACTGTGATTACCATATTTGAATTTTGGTGTTACTTTTATCTTGAAACACTTATAATTTAGGATAACTCTTAAATTCTTGGATAACTTATATATAGGGTGGATGAAGTATTCATAAATGTTGACATTGTTATATATCTTTTTTCTTAAATCAATTTGTCTTTCAGAAAAGGAAAAACGTTTCAGCACGAGTGCCTAAGTCTGATTTTCATGCTTCCCAATAACACTGGATATGTTTTAATTTCCTTACAGATAATTGAAAGAAATGCAACATGATATCTAGTTATATGATAAAAAAAACTCCAAAATCAGTTGAAATTGTCCAACCTATTTTGATGGTTGTTTTAGTAACAAAAAACTTGGTTTTATTTTTTGGTGGAAAGAAAACTCTTTTTATTTCATTAATTTTATCATTCTTTCTCGGTTGCTGTTACTAAAATTTGGACACTTTTCAGACAGTGTGTATATGACATTGATTTCTCACAAGACAGAGAGGGGGGAATGTTTTTTCACTTACTTCCACTTCCTGAAGCATGGGAGCAACATGGCACCTCAACTTAGCCGGTTTTAGCGCATCAAGATAGAAGCGATTCTGCTCAGTTCGGGTGGCAATATCCACACCATAGGCGACATTTTTGCCAAACATGGGCACAGTGAACTCAAGGATATTGCCATGACTGATCTCAGAGTCCAACCCCTGGTAAAAATGAGCCGAGACCTCCGGCCCAATCAGGAACGTTGTTTTCGCCCCGAAGAAACTTATCGTGAACACACTCCCAAACTTTGTGTATTGCTCGTGAAGCATGGCTCTCAAACCCCTGGTACGAAGCATTTGTAGAAGTCGAATAGCGGAGGTGATGCCCGTAGTAACCTCTGGGGGGTGAGGCAGGGTAGTCCGTGGAGCTGGGTCGGCTGTTATTATTCTTCCCCACACAACCTTGGTGATAACCGCCGCAATGAGAAATAGCGCAATGGAGAATGGCACTGCACTACTGTTTACCATGTCCATGATACCTCAGGTATCTATCTAAATCGACTGAAAACTTGTATAACCAACAAGCAGCCGCGTAATTGGAATAGGATCAGTACTCCTGCAAGATTGTTCAAGAGAGAAAGATGCTTTACATGCATATATATTGGCAAATAAAGAAACAAGTGATTTTAGTAAGAGAGAGGTACATCTGTAGCCTTACCTGACGTACGTACGTAATTGGAAGAGACTAGAGTAGGATGAATCACGATGGCGTGGCTTCCATTGACGGCCGGGTAGCTACGTACTTTCCTGCCCACATGCAACGCGTTCCTTATAAAGGCAACCTGATGCATGATAACTACTGCTAAACTGCCAGCGGATCCACGTTAAATAGAGGACGGGCGGAGGCGATGGCAACTAGTGCAGACAGTTGGTGAACGGCGACGGGCAAACAGAAGTGATGGAGAAACTGAGCTGCACATCTGCAACCACAGCGACGGCGGCCACGAGAGTACACTCGTGTGGAAATTAAGATATATGGAGCTTCTTAAATGAATGATCTTTCCCATTGTAAGATGGTCTTCTTATCAAGAAGACAAGAATGTGATTCACTACTACAGTGAAGCGGGGCGGCTGGTGAGCATTTTTAAGGGCAGGTCGCCCAGCCGCCAAATCAATGATTTGTAAGGGCGGTTCCTTGGCCGCCCTTACAAATAAAATTTGTAGGGGCGGCGGGAACAACAGCCGCCCTTATAGATCGTTTTCCGAAAACCGCAAAAAAATGCTTAAAAAAGGGAAAATATTTTTTTAATCTGGAGAGGCCCCTCACTAGTCAGCAGTCATTAACACCTAGTCGTGACATTTTGTTCAGGATTTTTCTACACTTTGCATTTTCCGTCCTTCAAACTCACGACCTCGTCCTCGCACGATTCCTCCCTTACCACTTATATGTGTCTATATTGCATTTTAGTTCTCCAAATATTATACTAAACCGAATGAAATTGCTTGTTTGAGACCCTAAACGAATTCAAATAAAAAAATGTTAACTACAAAGTTTCATAACTTTTCGAGATCTAAAATTTTTATTTAGAGAGTTTTCGCATCAGAGATCGTTTACAAATTTGAATTTTGAATTTGAACGGATTCCGATGCAGTTATGCATGACAAGATGACTTACAACTATAAAGTTTCATAACTTTTTGAGATCTACAAAGTTTATCTTGGTAGTTTTTCCACCCGAGGTCATTTGAAAACTTCAAAGTTTAAAATTTTCAAATTCAAACATAGCTTTTGCATGACAATATGATTTCAAATTAAAAGGTTGTCAACTACAAAGTTTCATAGCCTTTTGAGATCTACAGAGTTTATTATGGACATTTCTTCATCCGAGGTTGTTTTAAAAATTCAAATTAGTACTTTATTTTAAATATGCTGCCTCATTTGTAAACTCTTATGGAGGTAAACTCTTATACTTGCTGCCTCTACTAATCAATTTATGGAGGTAAAACTCTTATATTTCCTGCCTCTATCAATAGCTGTTTTCAAAGGGTGGGCATCTGTGCTAATCCATTAATTGAGGTGGGCGCCCTCTATCTCTGGCTGTAAACTTATTAGATGGCTACCTCTAAGGCTCTAAACATCATTAATAGAGGTAGACTAGAGTCTGTCTAACCATTTAAAGAGGCGGCCTCTCGATGTGCACCCGTCAGTTTACTAGAGAGGTTATTGTCTCCTAAAATCATTTTTCTCTGCCACTGTGGCTGCTTGCACTGGAAATTGACATGCAGTTATAGTGTCCTAGTTCTTGTCACCTAGCTTCGCTCAGGCTCAGCACAGCATGCTGTATGCTTGTACGAACACCTAATTTTGTACAGCAGCAGCAGCAGGCCTCATACAGTAATACTTCAACGCGCTTAGGAGGACTCGGGCAGGTTCCCAGGGTCGCTGGGCCCTGGGAACGTCCTTGAGCGAGTTTGTTGGGACCACGATTCTGCTTAACAGCTTCAACCTTAATTAAGTCATATAATCTCTATACATACCACCCGATACAGTGGCGGATCCAGAATCAGACCACGAGGGGGGCTAAATACATAAAGTGTGCGAGTTAGGCTCAAATCTTACTTGTATTTTTAGTTTATGAGAGTTTTTTGATAAATTTGAAGGTAAATTAGACTAAAATTTCATTTCTGTTTATAGCCTCGAAGAATTTTTTAACTTATTTTAAGACAAGTTGGGTAAATTTGGACCACAATTCTCTTCCTATTTTTAGGCAAAGCAGGGGGCTGCAGCCCCACTAGCGCCCCCCGGATCCGCCCCTGACCCGATAGGCTCAGTATAATCAATCACCAATTCTCTCTTCTCCCTACAGTTCTATTGTGCAACCTCAATCAGTGGGTTCGGGTAATCCAGCTCATGCACCTCTGACTGATCCATCTTTTGCTTCGCCACGGTCTCAATAGCGAGCTTGGTGATGATGGTTATGAGTGGCACTTATATTTCCAAGTTCACTTTATGCTGCACTTGGATTTGTGATATACTTGTGATTAGGGATGAAAACGGATCGGATACGAACGGATACTGCTGATATCACATTTGTTTTCGTATTTCCCCCGGATTCGGATACGGACACGGATAGCTATCGGATACAACTATGGATACGGATTCTCACGGATACGAATACGAATACGAATAAATATATATCGAATACGGTTGAGTCAGACACGGGTAGTGTCGGTTACGAATATTTCTCCGGATATTGGGTAAAAGCAACATCTATCTATACAATAGGGTATGCCACATCCAAATTCCAATTATAAGAAAAACGTCCAAATTTCAAAAAGATTAGACAGCACTGCAGCATCGTACAATAACCACTAGTAACCTTTTTTTAGGGGAGTATAACCACTAATAACCAGCCAACTGGAGCATGCAACATCCAAGGACAGCAGGCAGCAGCTAGGCGGGCCCACTCAACAGAGAGGAACGCCGGCATACGCCGCACTGTTGTGTGCTTCATGGGCTTCGGTCTTGGACTAACACACCCTGCTACTTGTGTTGGGCCTTTGCGAATGCGAATGAGAGCCAGACACAAGAGTACAAGATTAAGCACAGCAGCGATGAGTTGTTTAGTCCCACCTCGATGCCCCAGCCAGCAACAAGGGACCAGGCTTCCTATATGAGATATATGAGACCATGACCACAGCTAGAGGGAAAGGTGAGCTGCACAGTCCACAGGCGCTGTCAAACTGCTGGACCACGGCAATGTTCATGGGATAAAAAAATATAGTTTTAATTCATTCAATTCAATTCAATATAAATATTTTAAACCGGATATTATTCGGATTTATTACTTGGATGTATCCGAGTAAAATGTCGGATATCTGACGTCTGGCGGATATTGGTCATATTATATTTGTATCTGTCATCCTGAAAAATATTTGAATTTGTATCCGTTATCTGCTAAATTGTCCGGATATCCGGCAAAAGCATCCGTTCGGTATTTGGACGACTCGGACGGACGGATAATAATCCGATCCGTTTTCATCGTGGCTCACCAATACATGGGATACTTGGGAAAAAAAATTTATAGTTGGTATTTTTAGTGTTGTAAAACTCTGGGTTGTTACAGTGTCCACCTTGCTCGATGCCACCGTGAATCCTACTAGACCGATAGAGGGTCCCCATCGGCCGGTCGGTCGCCGGGAACTCCACCAGGCGGGCGAGTGGCGACCATGCTCTGCTCCCTGCGACGCTGCACCAACAGCTTGCGCCGACACCTACCGACCACCCTACCCGCTCGCTCAGAAGCTGACGCTGCATGCCTGCACCTGCATCCCCGTGGTGGCATGTGCATCCATCGTCGCCGCCTCGCCCACGAGAGCACAGAAACTTCTGCTTTCTCCGAGAATTTAGAACGGGCCAGAGTCACGTACTGTGGACGATTTTGTGCAAGGTTGACGTGTGGTTCCAGGTGATTTAGGCACCGCGAGCAATGCCATATCATGTGATGAATAGAAAGTAATGTGCACATACGAAGAAAATAGGCTTCTAGACTTTGCATTGCTTATGAGTATGTAAGCTCTGATTCATGTGCAAATATCACCGCAGCTTATGAGTATGTAAGCTCTGTTCGTGTGCAAATATCAATTGTACCACAATATGGTCCCTTTTTTCCGTACGCTCACATGCTCAACGAAATAAAACCCCATATGTTGCAATACACTTCACGCTTTATATATTAAATATTATTAAGTAAGCTCACTTGTTCAAGTCAGTATTGCAATTGTATATGATCACTAATTTGTCTTATTCTAACATGGATATCCCATATCCTATGCAGGGCTGATGAATCCCTGATGCACATCCTCTCTGTTCGTGCCCCTGCTTCCTGCATGACAGCACAACTTTTGTGATAGGGCAACATTGCCCTGATGCTGATGTATTCCTATCCTTTTTTATGCTGAAAATCAGTTGCATAAGCTTCTTCACAGAGTAGAACTGGTTTTCTTCTTTCCCCCATGCTACAGTAGATCGCGGGAGACTCGGCGACTCCATCCCGGCACCGGATTCGCCGGCTCCCCCTCGCCGTTGGTGTCCTTAGTGGCATCGATGTGCAAGGGGATGTACGGATCCGGCGGCCGGTGGTTATATGTCTTCCTATTAGGTTAGTTTTCGTTGGTTTAGGGTTGGATTTCGTCCTAGCGAGGAAATCATTGGTTTTCTTTTGCTTCCTTCCGAACTTCTCAGGCATTGGCTTCTTCGGTGGTGTACTGCTTCGGTGGTGTACTGATCCTGAAGGTGTGCACTGTGTGTGTGGAGCTTGCTGATAGTGTCATATGCAGAGATTTTGGAAAAAACGATGATGATTTGCTTGTTGTCTTTCTATGCTTCGGTTTTTGAATCGTCTGTGAATCTATTTGTGCTGTCAGCATCCACGTGTTTTGTGTCACCGTCAGCATTGTCACCGACTTGGCTTGGCTGTTAATGCTTGGAGGAGCCTCAGTGGTGGTCATACCGGTGGCGATTCCATGTCGTTCGTCGGTGTTTTGTTCCACCTTCTCGTCCTTCCGAGTTGGTGTACTTTAACCCCTCTTGCGGGTTTGCTTTTCGTCGTCTGGGGTTGGCCGGTGAGGCGACCGGTGTCAGATTTCGACGACGATGAAGAGACGGCATGTTGCCGTTTGCCAGAGTGTTCAATGGATCAAAAGCACGCTTTGTGCGTGTTACTAATGGGCCTTCTAAAATTTCAAGACTCTTCGTTGATTCGGGTATCGGCCGTGAGCTTCATCCTAGTTTGTCTTCATTGCAGGAGATGGAGAATGACCAGGCTGCTGCGGCAATGTTGGTCGACAACGGCGAAGCCCACAGGAATCCAACCCTTTCCTCAATCAGCGGCGTCGAGCACCTTCCCGGACGCTTCTCCTCCTCAACCAGCGGTGTCAAGCACGGACGTAGGACCGGGAGTCCTCGCCTCCTCGACTCCTCATGCGGTGACTCTAGGGCACAGAGAAGATGCGGCCTCCCGCCTCCTCCATTGACGCCGGCAAGCACGTGGGAGCAGAGCAGCGCCAGCGGCCGGCCTCTCCATGTGCATCGGCGCTCGGCAGCGGCGGCTGACCTCTCCCGACGAGCAAGCGACTGCACCGGCGGCTGACCTCTTCGGACGAGCAAGCGACTGCGCCGGCGGCCTCCGTCATCCCAACAAGAAAGCGAGCGCGTCGGGTGCAAGCTCGACACGGTGACACGGCTGCACACCATGCTCTCGGGCCGGCACGACGGCCCATGTGCCGTGCCATGGGCCGAAGGCCTGGCCCATGGTACGGACAAGCACGACACGGCCGGCACGACGACATGGAGCGGCACGATGTGCCGACGTGCCGTGCCAGCATGGCACGATGGCCATCTATAAAATCGATGCACGCTTGAAATGTTGAATGCCCAGTTCCATCGCCGAGACGAAAGAGATCTGGCGCCCCAAGGACTGCCGGCGACTCCAAATCATGCAGCAGAGTGACACCAGTACAAGGACTCCAACCCGATTCCTCAAGGTAGGAGTAACATACATGCCTCATAGATACAACTCCAACACCAATGCCAATGCCGAAGATGCTCTGGAGGGACAAAAGAACCGACAGCGCAACACCTAAACCACCGATAGATACTCTTCTTTGAATTGCCATTGACAAGACGAATAACCCTAACCCTACTTTAGGTAAAAAGGAGAGAACTATGTACACCAATCATCGATCTCGTAGCTGCTCATCACCTCGGTGACTGGGACAGTCGCCGGACGCGAGGAGCTGGTGAGATCGACGCCGGAAGTGAAATCGCCTTGCCGCCGCCGGTCTGGACTGTAGCAAGGGGAAAGTTGAGAGGAGTGGAGAAGATACTATCACTTATTCATTCCTAGTAGGTGATTACAAGTATGTGTGTACCTTTGGCAGGTTCCTAGAACTGTCTTCTTGGCATGCTTCTGCAACATCAGCCCATCTGTGAACATGAGTTGGTGCCACGGCCCACAGTTGCCACCATTGCCTGAAAATAGCTCAAGGATGACAATTCCGAAGTTGTATACATCTCCACATGGAGAAACCTCACCTCCTTCCCTACATTTCCATAGACAAACATCATTGTTTAATAAATTCTTTTTTCCAACCCAAAATGTTTACATTTGAGTTACCGAGTGTGACATATACCTCTTATCCCAATAGAGATGTTTGAGTTAATCAACATATCTCTTTTTGAATGAAACAAAATCTTTGCAAGCCCAAAATCTCCAACATGAGCTATACCAACTCCTAATTAAGAAAAATGTTTTGGAGGAGCAGCGTTTGGCAAACGATCTTGTTCACCCAATATAGAGAGAGGCCATGATCAATCAATTGATGAAACACAATGGTGACAACAATGCCGCAATGGGCGATGAATACAAGTAAGAAATCCCCATGAAAAATGATCTTTGGGTCGATTAACTAGTCTAAACACTACTACAAAATATTTTATTTGTGGCAGGCAGAAACCATTTTCCACGGCGGGCAATGGCGCCCACCGCCGATGAAAGTCCACTATGAATAGGAAGAGCATGGAGGCGAGTGCTTGTTGCCCGTTGTGGTATCCGTAGGAAGAAACAAAAAACATAAAGCCCATAACCTAGATCACTTTGGGCCTAGATCTGGGCCTCGCGGCGCTGCCGCACCAGGCCGCCGCATAGATCCAACCGGATCCACGGCACCTCGCCCTAGATCCGCGCTTGCTGTCATCGTGGAGGCCAAGATCCGCCGCCGCTGGTCGCTATCGTGGTGGTGCATGGGATCCTCTTTCACGGGCTACCCACGCGCCCCCGCCTCCGAGCCCCCGTGTTGCGCGCCTCCACCTCCGCACCGAGTGCCTCCGCGCCGCCATGGGAGGAGAGAGGAGCGCTTCCACGGGAGGGGAGGGCGAGAGGTGCCATGTGACTGGGTGCGCCGCCGGGATCCCCTCAGACGTCGTTGTCGGATCCTGATGTGAGGGAGAGGAGTCGGGGCGGAGGAGAGGAGTGGAGGCAGCTGGTGAGGAGTGGGAGTTGGGGAGTGACGGAGGAAGAATGGGTGGGGAGTGAATCCCTAGAGTCCTTCAATTTATATGTGACGATGAAAATCAGGTCTCATTGGGCCTAATGGGCATGTGCCTTAACCATGTTGGGCCTTATAGGATGCCCGCCACGGTAAATTGATTTACCGTGGCGGGTAAAAATGTGCGCCACAGTAAATATAAAAATGCATGCCACGGTAATCGTGTGATTTACCGTGGCGGGCAAAAATTATGCCCGCCGTGGATCACAGTTTTGGGGTGTCTTGCAAAACTGATTTTGTAGTAGTGAAACCCAATACTTGCTTTGGTACCATGTTATTAACCTTGGTTATATCAGTGTATATAAACATTCTAGTAATAGATATGACTATACATATAGGAGACTCATGGACCATATGGGATACTAGATGGACCTTCATACACTTAACATGCTTCAAGTCGCAGTGAATGGCTCATAGTAGTCATTGTGGTTAATTTGTGGAGACAATCTAATGCACCAACAACATCAGCGACAATGTTCACTCTCGTTGTTTCAATGTCAGTTGATGTTGTTTCTATGATGCATTCACTTCTAGACGTAAACATGCATATCTCTAGACTCCCATTAGGCATAAAGCCAAAACACTAGGGCGTTGAAGTCGTTTTGGTTTGAGTCAAAATCTTACACGGACGTTTGCAATCTCTAACCCGTTACGTTCAAGCATTTACTTGTTTTTTGTATTTTTTGTGAATTGTTTTTATAGGTTAATTACGTGCTTATCTTTTCCTAGTCTAGTTTGCTACTCCCTCCATTCTATAAAAAGTCAAGACGTCTTATAATTTAGAATAGAGGGAGTATCAGTATATGTTAGTTGATATGGTTGAGACCTAGATTCTATATAACTCTTTTGTGTTGATTCTATAACTCTTTTGTGTTACAGAGATAATAACACTTAGCAAAATCATAGTGGACATCTAGATATCTATATATTGCATAGGTTTTGATAAGTAGGTTTTGTTAAGAGGTGCATAGGTTTTGATGAGTAAGTTTTGTTAAAATGCCTTTAGTTTTAGTTTTAAATCGCTTAATTTACTTCTTTCGTAGGCAACATGGTTCCTTCAATAAGCATAGGTCAGTTCCATGGGACCATTATATAAGGGCCTCCCCAATGGCTGACATAGTGCTAGCTAGAAGGACGTGCTCATCCAATCGAGAGGAGAGAGGATGCGAAAAATCTCGTCGCTAGCGTCGAAACAATCGTCCAGCTCGCACGGCTTTCAATATTTCCTGCGAATACGGATTTTCTAGGATGTCAGAAATATTGCGGGTTCGGACCGATTTCGGAGCGGAAGCGGACTTCTCTAATTCGGATAATATGTGCTTACATATTGTTTTTTAGGATGAGAAAAAATTGTTAACCAAAGTAATAAATCATCAATACAGGTCCTTAGTTTGGGCGTAATAGTATAAAACAAGCATATAAAAAAATATATTTTTAATTAAGCAAAACTTCACCTTCACTCTTTGCCTCCACTTTGGTAGATGATAAATCTTTTGTTGCAGGATTTTTATTTGTATTCTTGTCGCTTGGGCTCTTCAAAATTCAGATTATCCTATTCAAAGCATCGACACTCCACATTTAATTATCGAGTAATCCATATCCGCCAGATTTTGCTAATACCATATCATACACCGCATCCGTATATAATCAGATTTAGATTTTCCACATCCGCATGGATATTAAAAGCGCTCCTCTATATCCTTAAATTTTGGATTTGGAATGGATCGGAGCAGAGAAATATCCGTACCACATTCATCCCTAATCCATAGGGTGCACCTCGCTATAGACTAGAGGAGCCGCACCTAACCCTCCTCTTCTTGGCCGCACTTTGATCACGTAGGTTGATCTAGGACGGTTAGTCGGTGACATTTAAGTTCCCTCTATTCTAATTCAAAAATGTGCACACAAAGCTTAATATGCATAAAATAGGTACTGTGTCAACATTTGGTCAGGGAAAGTTCAATCCATGTTAATTGAGTTGATGTCACATATGCTAAAGTTACTATATATAGGCTCGTTTCTTTCCTACTTATGCTCTTCCTTATGAAGTGTCATTTGTTAGGTTTTTTTTATTAGATTAGCTATGTAGCATAGGTAGTCCAATGAACCATTTACTCAAGAGAAAAGGACACATTTTAGTCTTGCTTTAGGAGTGTGTTTTTGGCAACTATATGGGAATAGGCATGAATTTTGGTGGCGGGATTTAATGGAGAGAATTAAGGTAGAAATTTGATTTTCTAGTACTAAAATCCCTTGTTTAGTTCATAAAAGAAAATATTAGGAGGGGTGGGAGTTAAGGGAATTCATTTTCCCTGGTTGTTGGGTTGGTGATGTTAAGTGAAAAATTATAGTTATGATATTTATCTTTTTTAAAAAAAAACACAATTCTTACTCAATTTCTACTTCTCCCAAGGAGAATCGACGGAGTTGACCCTTTAAATTCGCACCAAACCTCTCATTCCCACGAATCAGTTAAATAATAGTAGTGGGAATTAACTCTCAACTCGCATTCACGTTGTATCAAAGTGGTCGATCCCCAAAACAATTGAAACAATTTAAACTCTTAGCTCTGAAGCATAAACTCATATTCCTTTCTCTAAATTATGCCAACTAAACGTGCTATGTCTTCACTTGCATGGTCCAGCTAGGGAACGCTTGGAACCTTTGAGGATATTTGCCAAACATTGAGTTACAGTTTGTGAACCTGCCAAATTGCTGTCATTATTGCTGTCATTGCCGAGCGAGGCGAGGCTAGCAAACTTCTACTGTACTTAGGAAGGAACCAAGCAGAAGAGGAGGAAAGAAACGTCAACGGCTAATTCTGCTTATGAAAAAAAAAAAACCCGGCTAATTCTGGATAATTTAGACCACGGCGGTCCTCTTACAGTCTTGCTCGCTCGTCGCCGCCGCGCCGAACTCCTACGCGGCTACGCGCTTACGCCCAGGCACATCTGCCACTCCACGGCCCGCCGCCCGCCGCCGCAGCAATCATACCGCATGCTCGCGCTGTCCGGCTCCGCTCCGCATCCTTGCGCACGGCGGCGCGCTGCCGAAGCAGATGCCGGACCACCGCCGGCCCCACCTCCGTAGCCGCTACAGCTTCGCCGCATCTGCGCTAGTAAGCCAGCTCTTCCGCCCTTGCAATCTTACGGCACTAGAGTGCTAGAGTTGGGTTAAATCATGTGTATATATACTCCCTAATGTTCAGTGCTGAGTCCCATTATTTCCGCTGTTTCTTCAGGCAGTCGAATTTTCTTCTGAATCTGGTCTCTCAATCTCACTATTTGAGAACTCGATTACACCAGAATTATGAGATCTTCACTCATCTAATGGGTTGGAAACATAATAGGTTGTCAAATAGTTGAGCTAGGGCAACAAAGACAAGGAATCAAAGGTGGGATGGTGGTGTCACGACGCCGCCTCCTGAAGTGGCGCTGCAGTTCAGTGAGTAATGGCAATCACTGAATAAACACCTGTCTTATATTGCATACACATAACATCAGTACTACACTATTTTCCCTGCTTATTCATAAAATCACCAAGCCAACTAGATTTGGTTTCACATGCTTCACTGCACATACATTTCGTCATGCCCTGCGTGTCTGGACCAAATATTGACACTATTCGAGTTTTATAAGGTAATACGGTGCATACCAAGTTTGCTTTTGGTAAATGGTTCTAGGTGTAAAAAAAAACTCGACCGAGGCGGTTAAGACTGCCGCAGCAGCTTTCAATTAAGAAAGTGCCTTCTCACCCGGCGAGAAAACCCCCCGAACCCCCGCCCCCCACCCATACACGGTGCCTTTCCGTCGCCCATGTGAGAATTGGGCTGGGGCCCAATGCTTTGGCATGAGAACGAGCGAGGGGATTTTTTTCAACCCAGCCTGAAATTCGCTCCCACTGGGATTCGAACTCAGGACCTAGGAGATGCCACCGGATTGCTTAGACCAACTGATCTAAGCATCCTTTGGCAATGGTTCTAGGTGTAAATATGTATATTTTCATACATTCAAGAAATTATCATTATTGGGGTACAATATTTCTGCAAAGCTGCAAAGAGAACCATTTAAACTGATGTTCTATGTGTTGCAAACCATTCCTGAGCCTAATGTATACCACTGCATAGTAACTTGTTTTATATGGTGGTGCTCCTTAAGCCCTTATCCTGTGCATCTCAGATGCTGCATCCGTCATGCTGATTCTTTGTGTTGGTGCATGTTTGCTACATGATAGTGCAAGTTTTGTGATAGATAACATAACCTTGTTGTTATCTTCCATTGCATTTCTTGCACCCTGTGAAATAGATGTATGAGCTTCTTCTCAGAGACTAGGATGGGATCGATCAACAATATTCATCAGCATCCCTGGAAACGCATTCTCAGCATGCTTTTGCAAGGTTAACCGATCTCTGAATGTCAGGCCTGTAAACAACTCGAGGATGACAATTCCGAAGCTTTATACATCACCACATGGAGAAACTTGACCACCTTGTCCATATTCTACATTGCAGAGAGAAACAATAGTGATTCCCCACATTATATATTGCATTTGCAAGCAATAGTGACATAATGCACAAATTTTATGATAAAACTTCGAGTTAGCTCGAGCGACATATCCAATTGTTCCTCTTATACCCCTAGTACTATTTGAGTCAACCTGTTGTTCACCTGCTTCATTAGGAAAATTTTTTGCAAGGCCGAAATCCCCAACACGAGCAACCAATTCCTGATCAAGAAGAATATTGCTTGGCTTCAAGTCACAGTGAACTCTTGGTGGTTCACAGCTGTTGTGCAAATACTCTAGGGCATCAGCAACAGCAACAGCAATATTCAATCTTTGTTTCAATGTCAGACCATGCCATTGCTGTGATGTATGCTCATCTACATGTAACCACCTATGTAAACTTCCATTTGGCATAAACTCAAACACAAGTGCTTTGAAGACATTTTGGGTCAAGTCAGAACTGGAGCAGCAAGTTATGACACTGATCAACTTATGATGACGGATCTTATTAAGTGCCTCACAATCAGATATGAAGCTTTTGGAAGCGCCAGGTTGTTGAAGATCGAGAACCTTCACAGCAACTGTAGCCATCTCATTTTTGAATGGCAAGCTGCACTTATACACTGATCCATACCTTCCTTTGCCAATCAGATTGTTATTATCAAATCCATTTGTTCCTTGGAGCAATTCAGCATATGAAACTCTAGGATATTTGTCATCGATCAGATTCAACTCTGTCAGTGCTGTAGACTGAGAATTTTTCTTCTTCTTTAATGAGATGGAAATAAGTGCCAAACTGAAACAAAAAAGGATGCCTGCAATTGGTAATATTAATTTCAGAATGGGAGCAAGTTTCCTTTCTGTCCTCTACGGAATTTTGCAGGCATGGAGGCAAATGTTGTTCTGGATCCCAAAGAGAACGGAATTAGTACGTACCTGCAAGAATACGAATCTGATAACCTTTGCTTTCTTAAACAATTTCTCATACCAGAGATTGCTAGCAATATAGCAGGATTAAGCATATCAATCCTGATAACCATGGCAACATGAATACTGGATGAAAGGAAATCTATGCATATTAAGACAAAACTAACCATGGACAACCTATTTACTGTGTGAAACATAGGCATTTTTTCACAGGTGCACAATAGCCTCACGGAGGCAAACTGGTGTTTTAAAGCGACGTGGGAATCTTTTTAGAAATCTGTTGGACAATCTATCAATGGAAAAAAAAAATCTGTAGTTGATGCTAACTTTGTAGGAGTAGTAGAACCCAATTCATTCATAATACTTGCTGGTTCAATTCACTCATAATACTTGTTGGTTGGTGTACTATTCTTATAAAATAGAATCACATTATATCTGAACCAACAAAGCTCTGTTACAAGGCTTGAAAAGATAAGGAAAGAGAACCTTTCCTCATATAATTTTGTATTAAAAGAATAAAAAAAGATAAACAGAAAAAGAAAGCTTGATCCTTCTTTTGAGTTATGACGTGAGCATGCTCAAGAAAATGCACATACCTTGCCGCTAGGGTGGCACCACTGGTTACCCGATCGTCCACTTTGTCATTTGGCAGACCCTATAGGCTAAAACCCTGGAAGGCTGCAGCCAGCAGCAAGCCGCCCGCCATGCCACACAGAGGTCAGAAGGACATCCCTGTATAGAGAAAATATATTTACGAATCAATGTATAGAATTGACTAAACAGGAATCCTGTTTGCATATGGAGAACACAGAGAAGAGGGCAGGGTGATGCCATATGCCAAGTGTATTGATTGCCGCAAATAGCTTTTCTGAACCTAGCAACCAAAAGTTAGCTTGAGGAATGTAACTACATAAAAAGCAGGTGCAGCCTACCTGCTAGGATTGCTGCAGGGCGGCCTGCTTGAGCGCGTAAGCTAAGCAAGTATATAAATTAGTTTGCAAATAGAAACATTATGGGACTGCTGCTGACCCAAACTCCATCACAAGCTGCAAGGCGACAAGCTCTGTGGCACTGACGGTGAAATTAATAAGTACACCAAACCAAGAATCCTTTTAAAAAAGTAGGCAAAACGGCACATCGTTAAAAATAGAGAGGACATGACGACTACTATTTGCAACCTTGATGAACTGCTCTTTATCGTCCAAGAGCCCTTAACAATATGTCTGTGCCTTTCCCATTGCCTAATTTTTATTGCTACAAAATAAAAGCCAGACTATAGTTACATGATGTATCATGTATGTTCATATCAAAATAAATAACGATGAACAGTCATAGTCAAATGATATTCAGGGTTGAGGCATCGACATCAAATCATCACATGTATAAACATTTAGTATGAGAACATTGCAACCAATTTTACATGTAGCGAAAGATTAATGTACCAAGCACAGAATACGCAGCGAAAAAAGAACAGGTAATGAATTTAGCTCCTTAGACAGAATGAAGAGAAGTATAAAAATTAGGACACTGAGATGATGTTGAAATCGTTTCAAAGAAAGTCACTTCCAAAAGTATCCACACGTCCATTAAACATAAACCACTGAAGTTGAGGAAAGACCATGAACCCTTATCTATTTGACAGAGGCAAAAACATGATGCTAGATCAAGGATATTAGATCGCAGGCTTAGTACATATTTAATATATCCAGAACAGATATGAAATCGAGGCTGAACCCACTAAAACATCTCCATGTCCTCATGTCCACAACCACTGGCTGCAAATTACTGAGTTCCAATGAAAGAACTTAATAATCATAGGGTACATACATGATGTTTATGCAGTAAAAGGTTGGCAGACTTTAAATGATTAAATCTATGTGGATAATGCCTTTCTGATGCAAGCAGAATATCCCTTGGCATATCGAGGTCGAACACACTATGCTCATTGTGCAACAAGACATGTATTCTGCGGAAAGAAATAACAGAAACTAAAGTTACATCAGTGGTCAGATGTATGGCATAATAATTGCAAAATCTCAAGATTCAGTAGAACCGAGCAGGCCACACCCTACAGCAGGCACAAAATGTAGCAGTGACAATATAGATTGGTAAGAGAAAAAGGGGAGAACAATAGATCCAGATTGAAACTGACCTTGCCTTGTTCGTTTGATTTGTTTCACCAAGATTCACCCCTCAAAATGTCGCGCCATCCATCGTCAGAAACCTTGCCGAAAAGATGAGGACAGTCAGCTAGGGTTTCCTCCATTAAAGGAGGGCAACTCGCGAGGAACAATGCAACAACCGGGACCAGGACACACCGTGGGTGGGGGGCGCCGGCGGCCACCGGCGGCGTCCGCTGCCGTCGCGCCATGGCCAGGGACGGCACCCACCAGGGCCAGCGTCCGTAGGACGCCTGCGCCGCCGCCGCCGTCGCACTGCCCGCATGGCGAGCGAGAGAGGGAGAGAAGGAGAGAGAGAGGAAGCGGAGGCGCCGGCGCGGGCCTGTGGCCTCCCGTGACGCCGCGGCATCGAGGGACAGAGAAGACCAGGGAGGAAATTTCAAAAAAAAAAAGAAGACCAGGGAGGAGGGCGACGAAACAGGGCTGGGATGTGTCGTCTCATCCGCCCGCTGGGGGCTTTTTTCGTCGTTTTTTTTTTCATCCTGTACGAAGGAAGCAGGTAAGAGTTCGGTGAGCGCATTTGTTACAGCAGGACAAGAATTAACAGTGGATCAAAATAAATCTGATCGTCAACAACTGAATCCAAAGGCCCAAAAGATTTTTACTACCGTGGCGCACCATTGTAGGGTTAAATACGTCTTCAAATGCTCAGCACTGGGTAACTGTGTGCATGAAGAAGAGCGCAGCCAATAGCCACAAAGTCCAGGGTTACCCAAGAAGCTGGAAAGTTAAGATATAAATATGGATTGGTAAACAAAGACATTACGAAGGAATCATTTAATCCCAGAGGACAAAGAGCACCACCTGTCGGGTGAAAAGCGTGAGAAGTTGTCTGTAGGTACAATAAAGTGGTTGTATGATACATTTATGCAAAAGCATTCAAGACTAAAGGCACCATAAGTGAAAGACAGAAACAGACGGTTTAAATAAATTTTTCAGCTGTTAACTTACAAGATATTGAGACTCAAGCAGTAAGTAAGTGAAGAGACATCTCCAGTAATATTATTGCTTTCTAATTTTCTGAAAGGACAAAAAAAAAGATAAAGATCAGCCTTCAGTAATTGGCACAGAATACACCATTAATATGTCCATTGCTTGAAGCCTTTTTACTGTACCTTATCGTTTTATCACTTTTGAAAAGAGGATTAAGTCCACATCCGGCCCCTCAACTATTGCGCTGGTCTGATTCTTACCCCCAACTGCAAAACCGTCTATTTTTTACCCCCAACTATTGCGCTGGTCCACTTTTGGTACCTGGGCGCCGGTGTGGGCTGTTCTGTACAGTGTAAAGCGGTTTTGACATGTGGGGCCCACCGGTCAGCCGCACGGAGCAGGGGAGGAGCTTCGCCGGCTGGTTTCTCGCCGGCAGCGAGTCCTCCGGCGGTGCCGCGGGCACCATTCTCTTCCTCTCGACATTGTGGACCGGCTGGGCTAGAAGATGGAGGCCGATGGCGACCCGAACGACGACAACGAGGCACGGCAGTGGACCAGGCGGACGGCGGCGAGACGACGACGACGACGACAAAGGCGAGCACGCGACCTTCCATGGCGTCTAGGGACGGAGCCGCCACGGCGCAGTCGGCTCCGTCTGCCACTAGAGATGTAGGCAGCGACCCTTCAGCTTGGTCGGCAGGGGCCCTGACTGCAACTCGTCCCGTCCCGTGCCCTCGCTGAAGTGGATCGACCGCGGCTTGCCCTTCCCTTGCCGCTCGCTCGACAAGCCCTTCTGCTGAAAGCAATACTGAAATCCGCTCTGTCTGTTCTTAGTTGCAACTATCTTATTTTCTTAGTTGTAACTGGTAGGTGTTCTAGCTGCAATTGGCTGACAATTCATCTAAAATATTTTTGTTATTGTTGCTGCAACTGATGTGTATCATCTTTTTTTATGTTAGTTGCATTCTGTTTGTGTATAACTAGCTTATTGTCTTAGTTGCAACTGGTTTGTTGATCTAGTTGCAACTGGTTGATAACTATCTAGAATTCAAGTGATTTTTTGTGCACATTTTATGAGGGATG
>DXKC01000811.1:0-13070 GCA_031170775.1 Cymbopogon citratus
CGCGCAAAAACAACTGCAACTCCGTTCCATTCCTTCGAGGCCCGAGACAGCGCCGTCGCCGATATTCAAACGCACCAGCGCCGCGCGCTTCCGACCACCTTCCCCATGCCGCGGCCGCCGCTTGCTCGACGGGATGCCGCGTCCGAGCCCGCCGCTCTCCGCGTCCCTCTTCAACTCCCTCATCGCCTCCCGCGCCCGTGCCGGTCGCGTGGGCGACGCCCTCTCGCTCCTCGCGCGCATGCTCGCTGCCGGCGTCGCCCCGACCGCGTTCACCTTCGCGCCGATCCTCGCCTCGCCTTCCACCACCTCCTGCTGTGCCGCGCAGCTGCATCCGCACATTCTCAAGAGCGGCCTGCTCCACTGCGAGCCCTACTCGGGGACCTCGCTGGTGGGGTTCTTCGGGCGGAGCGGACGGTTCGGCGAGACGCTCAAGCTGTTCGGTGAAATGACCGTGAGGAGCGTTGTCACCTGGAACTGTCTCATCTCGTCGTTTGTGCAGTTTGGACACAGCCGCGATGCGGTGTTCTGGTTCAGGGAGCTCGTGAGAAGCGGCGATGGCTTGTCAGATGGCTCGTTTGTTGCAGTGTTGCCTTCATTTGGGTTGCCAGAGCAAGTTCATGGTGTCATCAAGAAAATTGGAATGGATTCCCTCTCAGAAGTTGCAAATGCATTGCTGAATTCATACTGTACTTGCGGTGCAATAGATGTGGCAGAGAAGCTATTCGATGAGATAATGTTTAGAGATGTGGTTTGTTGGAATACAATGATAACTGGTTTTGCAAGGAGTCGTGTCCCAGAGAGAGCTTTTGAGCTTTTCTTGAGTATGCAACATCAGGGCATTTTTCCAAATGAAATTACATTTGCCAGTGTTCTCTATGCTTGCACCGTTATAGATGGACACAAACTTGGGAGGTTTGTTCATGCAAAAGTTATCAAGCACAATCTCAGCACAAGTGTGTTCGTGAACACTTCATTGGTTGGTCTCTATGCAAATTGTAGTAAGGGGGATGCTCATAAAGTGCTTGAAGGGTTTCCTGGAAATAGCACCACGTGCTGGAATGCTCTGATTTCTGGTCAATCTGATTGTGAGGATCCAACTTGTTTGGCTATTGTGAGAGACATGCTGCGATCAGGGATTAAACCGAATGATGTTACCTTTTCTTCATCTCTCAAGGATCCATCACTTCTTGATCTCCAGCAGGTTCACTCATTGGTCATAAGATTGGGTCATGGTGGAAATGACTATGTTTCAAGTGCTATCATATCATCGTATGCTTCACATGGCATTATTTGTGATGCCTTGTCTTATGGAGTTGCACTGGATCCAGACTCATGTAGTGTCTCTATGAACGTTTTAGCTGGCGTCTGTAACAAAGCTCGCATGTACCAAGAAACTAAGGACCTACTTCTACATAAGCGAGATCGAGATACTATTTCATGGAGCATACTTATTACTGCTTGCGCTCGGAATGGTGATTTTGTTGAAGCTTTTGGATTTTTCAGGCAGATGAGAATTTTTGGGCACCGTTTCGATAATTATGTATCAGTGAGCTTGCTGAGCATTTGTACAAAAAACAACAGCCTTTATCTTGGTAAGTTGATTCATGGGCTTATCATCAAGACCAATTCCAGTTGCTCTGACAGTTATGTTGATAATATGTTGCTAGATATGTATGCTAAATGTGGTAGAATTGAAGACAGTCTCAGAGTCTTTGAGGAAATGGAAGACAGGAACCTTATATCATGGACAACTGTGATTTCCGGACTTGGACTTAATGGTTTTTCTCGTAAGGCCTTGGCATTGTTTAAAGCCATGGAAGAGGACGGCTGCAAACCTGACAAAGTAGCAATTCTAGCAGTCCTGTCATCTTGTAGACATGGTAGACTTGTGCAGGAGGGGATGAAGATATTCAAAAATATGAAAGCTGATTATTCAATTGAAGCTGATATGGAGCATTACATTTGTGTGGTGGACATGCTATGCAAGAGTGGTTATTTGAAGGAAGCTGAGGTCGTGATTAGAGGCATGCCTTTCCAACCAAACACTGTCATATGGCGTACATTCCTCCAAGGATGCAAGACATATGGTGTAACAGAGGCACAGGTTTTTAGCCAGCAGTGGATCAAATAGAATTCCTATTGCATGGAGGTGTGCTTTTCGCCTCATTAACCAATCCTTTTTTTTTTTGCTGTTAATTCAATATTTAGAATGTATTGGATTTGCACATATTGAAGTACTACTAAAATAGAAGAGAGATGTATATAAGATTTTTTTTCTGGTAGATGCAGTAGCATTCTGGTTTTTCATATTTGTTTTCCCACAGTTTGTCTTTTGTTAATACCATCTTAAGTTGTTTAATTACAAAACTTACCCAGTGTTCAAAGCAACTATATATTCTGGGGATTGGGGAAGGGAACTTCTAGACAGCCGTCCCTTGCTTTACTTTTCAAGGAGGACACAATTGGACAGACTCTACCGCTGTGCCAAGCCCGCTCTCTAGGTCACAATTATTATCAATATTCCTGGTACCCACGTTACATCATTCATTGTGTAGCAGGAAATCATCAAGGCTTCTCATAATGTTATTGTCATTATTAGGGTTGAGCCAGGATAAGGAAGAGGTGAGAAGGATGGCTGCTATCTTGGTGACCTGGGAACATAGCCCTCAAGATTCAACCATTTACGATTTTACGTCTCAAATGACAATGCTCCCTTGAGCACTTGAATCTGATCCTTGTACTTTGTGAAAGTTACAAGGGAAGGGACTTTGCATGTCCAAGGAGCTAAATGGAAATGATTAGCAAGTTAGAAATGCCCCAAAGGTACTGTACCGTTACTTGTATTCAAGTAATCTAAAGATACTGTACCGTTACTTGTATTCAAGTAATCTATGGAGTGTGAAGAACTGAACCATCATGCCATGGCTTAAAATTGTAAGTGAGCCGAAGAACCGACTATTGTATTCAGTTTCGTTTATTTACAGAAAACGTCACTTCCATCAATAAGTATGCCAAAAGGAGGATAAAAGGAAAACAATTCTTTTGGATTTACCAAGGTGCACCTCAGCTGTGTACAGTCGATAGAGAGGTTGAAGTAGCTGGAATGGGTTCTGTAAGTTACCTTTTGTTACTACACTTGAATCTAGCTGATGTTAACCTGATCTGAGTGCTTTAGAATGATTGGAACTTTGAGAACGCCTACTATAATTTATATCATGTATCTTTCCTACTCAATGTGTATCTGAAACGTGGATTGCTTTTTGACAAACAACTCATTCTTATCTGTCATCCGTGACCCCTTAGTTTGCTTTGGAATGATTATCCCATAAAATTCTTCAAGTTGTCTTTTCGCAGTATGAGGAGGTCAGCCGGTCGTTGCAAGTTAGGATGTGGTTAGTCGGTTGCAAAGACGGTAAAGCACAAGTCTTGGTCAGACACACCTACTGACACTCTGAGGTACCTGGGGCTTTTGACGAAGCATGCACATTGGCAAGGCAATAAGGCTTCTATAGCATCCAAGCAATGGCTTTTATCGGTTATTGCTTTCCTTCCCACTGGGCACTATCTGCATAGCGACAAAGGTGTTCATTAAGTAATCGTTGATGATGGGGCACTTTTATCCTGACACCTGAAGGTGATTTGGTCAAGGAATTCAAAGCATTTTCTCACTCTAGACTTGCACATTATCTAATGAATAGTGCAGATTCCTGCAATTACTTGTCAAAATGAGATTGCAAAAATTTTGCTGTTCCAAAGTGATCCAATTTACTGGATGCAAGGGTTGTGAATGTTGATTCTATGGATCTTGCAAAAATGAGGTTATGATTTTTCTTTTTTAAAAAATATACTGTATTCGATTAGTAACATAACAAAATAACAAAAAATCTTTGTTCTATCATGTGGCCGCCAAAGCAGCTACAATAGCATCTCGTAGCTTGCCCATGTCCCCATCATCCATGACATATTCGCTGAGCTCATGTTGCAAAGGCATCTCATTTTGCAGCAAATTTCTTTTTCTTCTCCCCTTGACTTATCTACTATTTCCGCACAACCATCATTGCAACAATTATACAGATACATGGCACATCCTGTTCTACTCTGAAAAACACATGTATTGCTGCTCTGCTGGACCAGTTCATTACTTCCTACTGTAACTTCACCTTTTTATTTGACTGCATTCGGGAATGCAATGGTGTGGGCGTGGTGCGCTGAATGATGTATGGGAGGGGCAGGGGCAGTGGATGGATAGGGTTCACGTATTTCTTTGATGACAAATGCAGGTAATAATGGTTGCAACTTTAGGTGTTCTTTGGATATAGATCATTCTTCATTGGGATTGGAGGAGTTTGAGGAGGAAATGTCGTAGGGCCACTTTGGACGATCGTTTCTTGGCAACTGAGTATTATCAATGGAAAGTTATGGTGCCAAATTCTCCTTACACAAGTCACAAGTGTACATATTAATAACCATATACTGTATATAGTACTTCAGTATATAATACCTCTGTAACCGTAACACAGATGAATGAAAAGTTCTTGGACGGATGCAGTCAAGTTGTCAGCATCAATTGGACGGACCTGAAAAAGTGTTAACGTCGATTCCTGTTAAAACCCCTTTCGGTAGTACTTCAGTTTCAAATCTCAAATCTCCATTCATCATCCACATGAACGGAACCTTCGAAGGTAGTTAGTGGCGCAACATGCACAGTCAGCAAGTATCGCAGCGGCTGACCGACACCGGAATTCGCAATCGCAATCGCAATCGCAATCGATTGGCGAACATCGGAGCACCGCACCGCATTGGCCTTAGCGCCTCGCTAGCTGTACGTATATCGCAGATTGCAGGAAGCCAGAAAGGCGAAAAGGAGGCGCGCGCGGGCCATTGCAGGAAGAAAGAAAACGGTCGACAAAACTTCCATGGCGCACCACCGCATGCATGATCTGCTCTGCCGGCGCTAGCCAGCCAGCCAGCTGCTGCTCGCTCTGCCAGCGATAGTGGCCACTCGATCACCACCTGAACCAAACCACCAACCGAGCACCAATTATCCACAAAACGCCCGGCCCCTCCAAACAAATGTTTGTTTTGTAACTGCTCCTGCCCCGCCCCGTGACTCCATCCCATTGGCCCTATAAATAGCGGCGGCACCTGGCCATGACAGGGCACGACACCGACTCCATCCAGCTCTAGGGCCTCTCTCTCGATCGATCGGTACGCGTCCTGCGGCAGATCGACAGCTCCTGCACGCTGCATTTCAGGCCAGCTACCTGATCGTCGCGAACGTTTTCGATCGATCGGCACACGTTCCATCCATGGCTCGCGTCGGCATTTTGCTCTGCAGCTTGCTGGTGCTGATCGTCGGCGCGGCGCTCGCGGCAACGGCGGCCGAAGCTCGCCTCGTGCCGCCTGCAGGCTATGCTGCCCCGGACTTCGACGTGGCCGGGGCGAGGACGAGGGCTGGCGGTGGCAGACGGGGCGGCGGCATTCCAAGGGGGAAGTGGAATGTGCAGAGCGTGCAAAGCGACGGCGCCCGCAAGCGGGAGGTACCGGGTGGCCCGGACCCCCAGCACCATGGCTAGACATGCACATCATCATCAGGCCAATGCAAATGAAATGATGCTGCCATGCAGGGCTTCGAATGGCACGTCAAGTCACACGAATAGTAGCGACCGTACCATTGGATCCATATATGTTGTTTCCTTCTTGTTTCTTTTTCCCCAGATATCTAAACAATACCTATATAATCTAAACAATACCTATATGGCTATATAATCGTAGATTGGAGGTCTCTCACAAAATTCTGTAGACAACTGTTCCCACAACAGTATTGAACTCCCAGCCGTCCGATGCCTCCCCAAGCTAGGCAACCGTACACGTCTTGCTGCTTCCAGACTGCACGACACAACGAATTTTTTTTTTTTAGAAAAAAAGGATCGCATGGGACATGAAAAGATTACCACGACATCTCTGCGAGGCTGCACTTCAGACCGTGGCCGCCGCCGCCATCGCCCACCCACCGGCGCCGCCTCCATCCCAGCCACCGGTGCCACCGCCGCACGACCCACGTCACCCGCCCCCAGGTCTCACCTCCTCACCCTCCCCTGCCTGTGTACGACGCCGCTCGCACTGCTCGCGGCCTCCGACGCCGCCGCTCGACCCACGTCGCCCCCACCCAGGTCTCACCTCCTCGCGCTCCCCTGTCTGCGCGGCCGCCGCGGCATCGGTGCTGCATCTCCGCTACCCTGTGCCTTAGACTCGTCGGACCACCGGAGGTAACCCTACGAACCCTGAATTATATGCCCTGACTTATTAGTTTACAATCTACGCTTCGTCCAAGGTCTGAAAGAAGAAAAAAGAACTGTACAAATCTTGGCACCTACACAGCACTAGTTTTATGGTCCTAATCCTTTGACAATTTTACGCTACACATAAAAACTCATGCTTGCTAGCCCGCGCAAGTGCGCGGGCATTCCTGCTAGTGTGTGTATATATATATATATATATATCTGGCTGGCTAAGGCTTTTGAATTCAAATTTTTGGATTAACTATTTACCGTACTATTTAAATTCGTGGCACTATTTAGATCACGGGCGCTCGGCACGCGAGGCACGCGGAGTATTAAATATTCAAGGCACTCTGTGCGCGGTATTAAAATATTCAAGGAGCAACAGTATTTGCTACTATTGGGTACTATGCACTTCAATATAATATTCGTGAATTCTTCTGGGAACGAATATAATATTCGTGAGTGATAGCGATGCACGTGATTATTAGTGCTAAGCGTGATTATTAGCACGTGATTGATTAAGGAGTATGCGGAGTTATGCGGAGTTATGTATGCGTGTGATTATCAGGATCTTTTGTAGGGCTGGCGAGACCAAACAATTCAGCCGGTCTGTGCGACTATGCTTGTGTCAGTCCTACTCGGTACTCACCGTATGCATCACTAACTTGCTTTTTAGAAGCAGAGGCAGCTAATCCTATCCCTCTATAGCCATTTTCCATCGTGAAGCAGAACGCTAAGACGTCTATCGTCTCCCCAGGCAGTTCCACCCGAAGGGAACACTTTCTCTGCGGACAACGGTTCTCTACAAACGCCGCTACCAGGGCTAACACGAGAACATCAAACGCAGAGGCTTCTCCTCTAGGGTCCATAGCATAGACTCAAACCTACATGGATGGCTATAGGAAAGCAGGGATGCTCAAAGCTAAAACCGCTTCATTAAAACATGCAAGCTTACATACGGCTTTCCCTTTCGGGAAACCCCAAGCACTTAGTACAAACCTTAGTTTACCTTACAAGCACGGGAAGTCCGTGGCCTTCGTTATTCTCTAATTTACAGAGGTGGTGGAGTAATACAACGGTAGTGGGGTATTACAATTATGCTGGACGATCCTCAGAGTGATTCTGAGATCATGTCTTCATGGTGGAAGTGGGGTGAGTGGAGTGGTGAGTGGAGTGAGTGGAGTGGATGACGGTGTGCGAGCGTCGATGTGCGGACTCCGGATGAATGAGCCGATCGTCCTGAAGCCGGTGTCGAATGCAGGCGCTCGGCTTCTCGTTTTATAGAACGAGCAGAGCCTTCGCGATGGCCTCCGTGGACGTCTGGGATGTCCTTCATGCTTATCTGTCCTTCGCGCTTATCTTCAGACGGCTGAGTCTTCACGGCAGTCTTCAATTATCGGTATGGTACTGTTGCGTGACGACGACATTTCAACGTCGCAATGCCTTCTGAAGACGATCACTGTTTGACGACAGCGACACTTCTGAATTTTTTATTCAGTTTTATTCTTTCGTGCTGGCTGTTTTTTATGGGTATGGGTATGGTCTTCCACGCCCGAATAATTAATGTTGAAAACATTAAATCAATTCTGGTGAGTTTGACAAATTCTAGAAAGGTATATATAGGGTTGGTTTTGCCCATGATGTCTACTAGATAATACATAGCTTAAGGTTTCTAGTGCTAGGTTACTGAGTGAGCCCTACTTTAGTATGCAATATGCACATAGCAATGATTTTGGGCAAGAAACATCTAGCACATGTCAAATATAAAGCTAACAAAAATAGTTTCATGATTTTTCGACCTATAGAAATTCATTATGTTTTGTGTAATCTCAAAAAAAGAAAATTCATTATGTTTAAGAAAGCTAACAATATGTTAAATTTAATTAAAATTATGAACATAATTTGTTGTACAAACATATTTTTTAGAAGGTAGGGGATAAAATTATGGATTATACAAATTTGTTTCACAATTTTTTGAGCTATGTTTGTTCTTCCTATTTGTTATTTTAAAAGATGTCTATTTGCGTAGAGGACAACATAATTTGTATGTATAATTGTTTATGTCTATGCTAAATTGTGCACTATATCCTTAAATTGCATTTCAAAGTTTATGTAGAAAATCTAGATTTGTATGTATCTTCATTGCTACAGCGCAAACCATTTCGAACTTTTAGTTGGTTGTCTAAATTGTCTAAACGCTAAACATAGGTGGCTGACTATTAGCGTCTAGGATATAACATTGTGATTGCTTCTTAGCTAGCTCGGTTACACTTGCATCTTAGGACTAGCTAGTGTACCTCATATATTAGTAAACATTGTTAGTACTAATGGTATATTACCATTCAACCATCAAAATTACCAAGGCCTTGCTAGGATCTATGTTTCTTACAATATAGTTACCTCAACAATTAAAGCTATAGTTATTTTAATCTTCCTATTTCAAATGGCAAGGATTCCTTTTTCTAGACTCCGTGTCTTAGAAAAACATAACATTTTTATATGAGCAAACGAAGATATTTTTTATGAAAATTGCGAGATCTACAATTTTACAGCTCTTAGTGATGAAACAATTGATATAATGTTCATATCTTTATATAAAAAGTTAATGAACTATGAAGTTGTATATATCACTCGAGATCAATACTTTTTTATGTAAGTTTTTATCTACATCCTAGGTCGTATGAAAATTTTATGACAAAAATTCATAACATTTTGTTGTGACCTTGTATATTTATTTATATAAATTTATATAAACATTGTGAAACTCAAGATCTAAGGCTTCATGGCTCATTTTTATTTGAAATCATATTAGTGCCACAATAGGTACAACTTTGTGCAAATACAGACCTAAATATAGTATCAATTATTTTATTTAACACTAGGATGACTTCAAATAAAAAAGTAATAGTCATTGAGCTCTTAAATTTCATACTTATTTAATCATCACCCATGTTTATATAATAAAGTTAGGGATAATTGTTTATTTGGCCCTAAAACAAACTTCGTTTGCTTATCTGGCCTAAATTTTTTTGAAGTTGTCTATTTGGCCCGAAAGTAAAATTTTCTTACTTTTACTGCCTTCCGTTAGTTTCATGTGGTTAATGGTGTGAAGTGCCATGGGAAAAGACTGTTTTACCCCTACGTGAAAAAAATAAAAAAAAAGCCTTGTTTAATGTATATGTTGATTATATATACACAGTAATATCAGCAACATATATATTCTCAAATATTTACATAATCGACATATATATTCACAGCCACACAATGATATGGGAATTCTCACATAACCAACATAACCACATAAATATATTGACAAACACACAATCAACAAATTCACCATAGTTTCACACACATAAATGAGGGAAATAAGTGTCACACAAATGCATAGTTCACAAATGAAAGTGCTACCATAGTTCAGCTGTCACATAATGAAGGCCACATGAAACTGTTACATTGGTCTCACATACATCGAGCAAAGGGAAGCAAATAAAATTTCACAAATCAAAGACTGAGCCTTCTTTTCCTTCGTGTGCTCATGGCAGGGCTGCTAAGAGTTCCCTTCTTGCTTCTTGTACCCATCGATGGGTTGTCAAGTGGCACCTTGGAATTGTTTGTATTTTTTTCTTTGGAAGCCCTAGCTTCTTTTTAATGGCTGTCCGTTTTTTTACTTGAACAAGTCGATCTTCAATTTGAGCAACAGAAAGTGCTTCAGGCTGATTTGACCCACTTCTTGACCTTCAAATGTTATATATGGTCAAATGGCTTAGATGAGTTCAGAAATATTTCAATGACTATAAGTTCAGTTCAGAATTAGTAAACATACAATTTTGAACGTCCAGAATTGGAGTTTGTTTGGTTTCCCTTTTTCTTACATGAATCCTTTAAGTTGTGACTGTCACAATAGTCCACTAATTTAGGTTTGAAAGGGAGATGTGGTGGTAGAGAGATTGCAGCAATATTTAACATACCTTTTAGATGATTCAGGTGTACAGTCCTCAATTCTCCTCCTTTTGTTATTATGTTGTTTCCAAGTTTTCACTACAGTCACAAAGATGTATTTAGAATCAATCTAAAGTTAGTAGATCTTGTTAACATGAGAGAAAGAAAGAACAAACCTTGGGGGCATTGTCATTGTCACTGATGGTGCATCTTCCAACTCAGAAATAATGGAACTTTGGGCACATTTGATGCTCCTTGCCCACTTCTTTTCTGCTGCCCTGAAACAAGAGTACAATGAAAATAGGGATGAATATCATATACTAACAAAGGAAAGACACAAATGAAAGACAATTTATTACTTGATGTTTTTCATAGCTTCAATATCTTCTAGTCTGCCCCTCTTGCATGTGTGCCAATGATGTCCATAGTCGAAGCAAATGGGACACTAGTGTTGCCCTTTTCTTTGTTTTTTTCACCTCTACCATTGTTCCTTTCAGTCTTAGGCCTACCAGCTACCTTTGTCAATAAAGGTGAGTGCATGAAAAATCCATGGTTAGGTTCAGGCCACTGAGACTTGTCTGGCATAGCTGGAATAAGCTGACTATATGCCACTCTAAATTTCTCAATCGAGTAGTACAAGTCAACAAAACTCTCTATTGTCAAATCATCTCTGGAGGTGATGAATGCTAGTGCATGCTTGCAAGGAATTCCAGAAACATCCCATTTCCTGCAAGTACAAGTCCTCTCTTTTAGGTCAACACGAAACCGAAATGCACTTCCTCCCATTGCAGTAACTTCGGCTATCTCTTCTGAGCATTCTTCAACTTCCAAGTTTCCCTCTTTACTCTCCTCATTCAACTCTCTAATGATGTGGGGCAGAATCAAGCCCTGGAGTTTCTTCCCTATTTTCCTTCTTTTATTCCACTTGGACATGAGCATTTGTCTGAGCTTGTCAAAGAAATCATCCAAGTTCATTGACTTGTGAGGCTTCATCCAATTATTAAAGCTTTCTACAAGGTTGTTGGTCACATAGTCTACCTTGCAAATTGTTTGAAAATGGCTCCTTGACCACAATTTGTTGTGTGCTTTAAGTAGCCATTCTATTGCAGCTGGCTTTGCAGCCTTCATGGCATTCACATTTTTTCCATACCAATACATGCTCCATGAGTATGCTGCTGCCCATAGGTGGTCATCAAACACCTTACCATGATATCTTTTCTTAAAGTTGGTCACTAAATGGTGCATGCATTCTCTATGTTCAGTAGATGGAAATACCTCACCCACCCCAGCCATCACAGCCTGTCCAGCATCAGTACATATGGCTAAACCCCTTGGTGACCCTATGGCCTTTTTAAGCTGACTCATGAACCAAACCCAGTTTTCTGTAGTTTCTGAATCAAAAATTCCAAAGCAAACAGGATACATCCACTTATGCCCATCAACAGCAATTGCACTAGCTAGTTGTCCCTTGTACCTGCCTGTCAAGAATGTACTGTCTATTGCAAGGTATGGCCTACAAGCAGTAAGGAACCCATCTATGCAAGGCTTGAATGCTAAAAAAAATCTTCTAAATCTGACCTTTTCATCTACCTTGTGATGGTCAATAATGACTAAGCTACCAGGGCAACATTTCTCAACTTGTGCTTTAAACTTGAACAGATTATCAAAGCTGGCATCCCAGTCACCATAAAGGTGGTTTAGTGCTAAGGTCTTACCTTGAAACACTCTATGGTACAGTACAGTCACCCCATGGTGTTCTTTCAATTTCTTCACCAATTCCTTTGGACCCAAAGTTGCATCCACTATGAGGAAGTCCTTCACATTTTCACATATCCAATATTTTGTTGCATTCTTCGCCTTCTTTGATAACCTTCGGCTAGAGCACTTATGATCATCAACACAAACCTTGTTTTTCACCTGCACGAAGACAAACATTTAGCAACCAATAAAAACAATATGCAAACACATTAAATAAATGCATGAAGCTTTACCATTACAGTGGAGTCATCCTTAGTTGTAGATGCATATATCCACCATGGACATCCCTCTTTGTCTCTCATTGCGCAATATGCCCTGTACCTATTTGGTCCACTCTTTTTAAGATTGAACTCGAAGCGGTGTTTGATTGCATGTTGAGAAAGTGACACTTTGAAGGTGTACATATTTGCATAAGTAGCCCCTTGTGTCATTGGTGGATCCTTAGGATCATGCTCTACACTTGGAGCATAGCTGTGCTCATTGCATTGCTCATCTTCCTCATCATCATCCTCTGACTCACCTCCTCCACTTTCATTATCATCATCAACATATGATGGCTTCTTCTCAACTGGCCTCTGAATCAACTGTAAGGTGTTGGGTTCTGTAGTGTCAAGGTAAATATCCTCCTCATCAACACCTACGTGTTCATTTTGTGGTTCTGGATTCCTAAGGTACTCATCCTCATCCTCATTCTCTTCCTCATCCTTATTATCCTCTACAGTAGGCTCCTCTTCCTCACCAAAGTCCCACTCTGTGACAGGCTCATATGGTTCAGAAGGACCCCGGTACACAATAAACATGGTGATAAGCTTTGTCTTCCAATGTCTCTCAAACATAGCCATCAAATCTTGGTCAGTTTTTACTTGAGGGAAAGATTTCAATTCTTGATCATAATATTGAAAATGAGCCAATTCCAAATAACGAGGTGGGTACTTTTCTACCACATAGTCATGAAGGTCCATATAACTTGTCTTGTCTGAATCAATAACCATGTCAAAGGCATAACAAGTGAATTCTTGCCTACGCTTCTTACGGTTGCCAATCAATTTCATTTCTAACTTGAAACTAGAATTTGGATCCATGCTGTTA
>DXKC01000812.1:0-21800 GCA_031170775.1 Cymbopogon citratus
AGAAAAAAAGAAAGAGGACAAATGTCCCAATACAGAAAGATTGTGAGCAACCCAAGTTCTCCCCAAAAGTCTCCATGTTCAAAAGAGAGGTATGGAATTCTTCAAGGAGCAAAGTAGAATTAGGCTTTCACCATTACCACTTACACCTACCATTATGTTCCACCATACATCCACCACATATATAGGTCCACACACGTGCACATCTTGATTTGACTGTATGACTCGTTCCTCTGGATCCATAGTTTGACTATGCAATATATGATTGCAAGTATGTATGCGCTGTCTCCCCACCTATGAGCTCCACAGAAGCCTATTAATTGTAGGGTGAGAGAGAAGGCTCAGTGCTACTATGCCTTATGCCAAAAATACCACATACTCTGAGTGAGAGAGTAGGCATACACCATTGTTGCCTTGGTAAGGATCTATAAATACCACATACGAGAGACTTGAGAGGGTCATATAATGGAATCTCTGAGTTTTATTTGAAAATCTACAAAACTCTAGAGTGAAGGTTGATCAAAGAACTCGAGACATAGTGCTTGACTTGACTGTTCTATCTTTCAATTGCTCAAGACCCAAGTGAAGGCTACAAGCCCCATGGTTAAAGGTAATATGGGTAAGTTTGAAAGTTAGAATACCCATATGAGAGTTCTTGTTTGAACACATGTGTACTTTTGAGGCGTGAAAGCATTGTAGCAACTCCTGATCCATTGCTGAGTTAGGCTTTGCTCAGGGACGAGCAAAGGTTTAGCTTGGGGGAGTTTGTTGATGGTCCTTAACCATCAACTTTATATGTCAACAAAGAACTAATAAGGGCTAAAGTGATCATCACCATAGACTTAGGAGGTTTTAACTGACAATTTCCACGAGTTTTGGTGAATATTTATTTCTACAGGGGGGATATCAGAAAACAACCAAGGATGGCCTACATGTTAGGTTTACACAGAGAGAAACAATGCTACTACTACTTTTCTGTAATTAGGAAGGTTCGAGAAGACTCTGGACCGAAGCGAAGGCCGAACGGCCACGGTGGCAGGGCGCCTGCCCTGGAATTTAGGGCCACCGCCCTGGTTCTGCAGCCCATCAGGCTGAGTCTCGCGGATCATGCTCCCACTGCCTTCCAGATGCAATAAAAGCGGTCCATTTAAGTCGATTTGATCCAAGGGCTATGGTTCATCCTTGGGGGCTATATAAACAGAGCCCCTGACCCTAGGGGAGGCATCTCATCATATCTCTTCTATAGATCAAAAGCTAGGGTTTCAAGTCTCCATTCAAGTAGAAGAAGAAGTCCCTCTAGTTGTCTAGTTCATCTAGATCTAGTCTAGTTCTTCTAGTTCTAGTTCTAGTTCTAGTTCATCTAGTTGTATGTAGAAAAGAGGGAGAGGGGAGGAGACAGCTGAGGAGGCACCAGATCTTCCTCAACATTGTAATCTTGCAGCAACTGATTCGTCGTTCAGCAATCTCCAGGTTCTTTATAATATTATTTCTAAGTTCTAAGTTCTTATTTCAATTCTTACTTTATTCTATTTACTGGATCTCTGCTCGAATTGAGTGCTCTAGTCTTAATGTGAGATTAGAGTAGTAATTGTTAGCATAGACGTGGTGTCTAGGCTATAGTTTACCTGAGTTTGCGCCCAATCCCATGGTTAGTTGTGGTAGCCCCAGAGGTGACAACTCTGTCAGGCTATTGCAATCCACCCTGTTTGGGTTGGTGTTTCGTAGAGCTTTCTGGCAGCCTTATCCCGACTACTTTCTTCCTAGTTCGAGAGTCGGAGAGGTACTGTTGCTCCAAAGTAAGTATAGTATAGTAAGCCCGATCTTATTCATCAAATCAACTTAGAAAATTCTAGAAGGTTTCTCTCTACCCACCAAAAATATACATATCTTTCATCTCTTACCTATATCCTTGGACGGCCTTGCTTCTCTAGTACACTTCACATTCCCTATGGAAATCGATACTCTGGAATACTCCCGGGTGAAAGCTACAGCGGTATCCGTGCGCTTGCGGATTATTCTGTGTGCGTTTAAAATACCCAACAGTCACTTACTCCTCAATAGTGAGAAAAGTTCCTACCAGAGCCATATATGTTCATGCCATGTTTGAAACCCTTCTATGCATGCTACTGGCACTTGTTTTGAGATTGGTCAAACCTTATAGACCCTTGTTGAGAATTATGTCATAGTCCCAAGATCAAGATCACATACACGCCACATATACACATGGTACTTCTACACTGGAAGTACGCAAAAACATGCCATTCATTTCCACCATATAGATGCTCCATGTTTTAAAGTTTTAGAATATCTCTCTAAGTACGGTTTAGTAGATGGGACACAAAGGCTATGCAAAAAAAAATTGTGGACACATGAATGTCCATTGCTTTGAAAAAAGAGAAAAAATGATAGCCATGTCTCAAATAAAATAAAGTAGAGAGAGAGATCTTATCAGATACAGGAGCATTCTATCCCATCATTTTCCACACACTTGCACATCTTGATCTAGGATTATAACACTCTTCTCCTTGGATCCTTGTTTTGACTTTACAATATATGCAATGCAAGTATGCTATCTTGTTTATCCCTACCTGAGCCCCACATAAGCTTGAAGATGTAGGATGAAACAAAAGAAGGCAATCTTATGCTATGCCTTGGTGAGGAATCATATACTTACTGAGTGACTTGAGAGTACTATTTGAGGAGTAAGAATGAATTATGTGCTTTCTTTTAAAACCATTGTCAAAAACTCTAAGAACTAAGGATATGAAAATGGGAAGATGACTTTGCTTTGAGAACTGTTCCATTTTTCAACATCTGAAGGATATATGCTAGACAAAACCACATAACCCACCTATATGAGATGTGTCATGAATGAAACTTTGTTTTTGCTAATACCTTGAAAATGTCATAATCACAATTTATCATTCTCTCTAACCTTTGCTCGAGGGCGAGCAAAGACTTAAGTGTGGGGATCTTGTTGATGGCAGTTGTACCATGTTTTTACACCATCAAAACCATCAACAAGACATTATTTCTAAAAGGAAACCACCGAACACATAGTGAATTAGGTACAAATAACTTGGTTCCACATGTACTTGTCATTATTTGGTTGCAAGCACTTAGAATAGGAACTTTTCAGTGTCCAAAAGCTCCATATGTAGGTTGGGCAACCAACCAAGTATGGCAAATTGACAAACTAACTTGATAATCATCAATGTCATAGCTTCTGGAGACAATGTGCAAAATATGGGCATAATTGGGGTCGGCCGACCCCACCTTGGTGGGCCTAGCACCACCATTATGCTTAGAATTGCATGAGGAAGCTACCTGTAGAAGATGAGCCTTTGGTTCCACCAAAGGGGGGGGTCGGCCGACCCCCTTGTGGGACCTTCCCAGCCACTGCCAGACAACCAGGATCCTCTCAACACAGTCCCAAGCAAGTGCCACCCTTGAATCACAAGTGTGTTTTCTCTCAACGGTACAATATGAAGTCCCATGGATCCATAAACCCACATCTCCATCATCTAAAGTGATCAAAGGGTATCACCATTTCATTCCCACTCTAAAGGAGGTATAGAGGGCCCACAAGGAAGGAGGATGGCCCCACCCATCATAGGGGGGTCGCCCAACCCCCTTGTGGGGCCATCCAGCCCTCCTGTTTTCACTAAACGACGCAACAAGTGGTCCTATGCTCAAGGGGTTGGTCCCACCTATCAAAGGGGGTCGGCTGACCCCCATTTGGTGACCAACCGGGCTCAGATTTTCCCCACTGACTCTAAGCATGGAGGCATGCATGACCCTTGATCCACACCCTTGATTAAAGTCGGTACAAGGTCGGTTCCAATCAACTGCTATGATGGAGATGCACCTGGATCGCTGACGTGGCATTGGAGTAGCCCCTACTCCACCTCCACTATAAATAGTGGGGTACCCCCTCAATCTCAAGACACCAAGGGAGCTACCAAAGCTATTCATTCCACTTTCCATTTAGTAGTAGTAGTATTCATCATAGGGAGAGAGTGTGGAGAGTCTGGAGGAAGCCCCGGAGCTGTCGGTAGTCTCCTCCAAGCTGTGCCTTGGCGGATGCGACTTTCTTACTAAGTAAGCATCTGAGTTTCTTTTATGGTATTTGATTCTTAGTTCAAGTAAAGTATTTACTTAAGTTGTTCATTAGTTCACCGCCCTTAACCCAGTACTCTAATTAATTTCATCGGGATCCTGATTAGAGTAGTAAGATATAGTATAGACATGGTGTCTAGGCTATCGCTTACCTGTGATTGCGGCTTGTTCAATGGTTTGTTATGGTAGCTAGTAGGTGGTGACAGCCCTATCTAGGCTTTGAATCCACCACGTTCGGGCAAGTTATTAAAACGTAGGTCATCTTGTGCTAGGCGGTTCAACACATTTCTCATCCCTTTCTGTTGTTGAACGGTTTAGTGACCCAAAGTGAACAACCTTTGTATCTGCCTTCCTTGACTATTTTCATAACCATAGGAATCATCTCTACCCTCAATCATATACCCTTGTGTCACTGGATGACCTTGAGCATAGTTAGTTCACTTCACGTTTTCTATAGAAAATACGATACCTGGAATACTCCCGGTGAAGGCTACATTGACTACCGTACGCTTGTGGTATATCTGTTTGCCACTTCTAGTGTCAACAATGTTCATCTATGGTTTCCTAAAGCTAATAGGGACTAACAAGTTCATTTGAAATAAGAATTGACAAAATTTATTTTTGCTTTTTTTCATTTGGTTCTAGTTATAATTAAATTAAAAAGAAATGAGAAAAAGAAAAAGTGACCAACATCGTTGAAAGGATATAGTTGACAAAAAACAAGAAGATGTTGTGGACCAATTTAAAGTTTGGCTTTTCCTAAGCTGAAATTCAAAATAGAAATTTAAAGTAAGCATTTATATTAGGCCAAATTTAGAAAATATTTTATAATATAGTAAATGATTATGAGCAGTGGATGGGATGAGTGTGTGGGTGTGTATATTTCGGTGACAGTAATTCAGAGTGTACAAAGACATATTGTTATGATACTTGAACCTTCAGAGTGTACAAAGACACATTGTTACGATACTTGGACCGTATATGCACCAGTCGACCAAGTTCTCACGTCAAAATAAACAAATGAGAAGATGTTGGACTAACCAGTACCTACCCAGATTGTTTCTGCATTAAATTGGACAAACTACAAGATATTGGACTAACGTGCACCCACCTGGATAGTTATTGTATGGTGAGTGTAATTTACTCATCAATCAATATTAAAGTATCTCTACTGATAAAATACTAAGTTATAACAAAATAAATTATATTTATAAAAAATTTTAAATAAGATGAATGATTAACCAAGATGACATGGAGACCAAAAGTGACAAACTTAATGGGACAGAAGGAGTATGCCATTAAAAAAATTCATAACCTTGTCATTGTTCCTAAAAAGTTCAATCTCCCATGAGTGCCACCACCCTAAACTTATTTTCTCTCTCAAGCCATTCTATCTGCTTCCTCGTCTAACGGTGTTAACTGTACAGATTAAAACACCATTTTACCCTCACCGTGGGGTGCGTTTGTTAGCCACCCACTCTCTTTCCCTTCTCTTCTCTCTTTCTCTTCTCTGCCCATTCCTTAGCCTCGCGGGTGCCTCCGCCGACCGGTGACAATGGAGTCGGAGGCGGATGGACACGACGAGCACAGCGGGCACCGCCGCGTGTGAGTGGTGGCACTGGGCAGGTGTGGCGAGCTCCATGTTGTCGCGCCACTTCCCCCATCGCGGCGCGCGTGAAGCTGGCGTGGGTGGAGCGGGCAGAGCTCGCGACAGTGCAATGGTGGAGTGCGTGCGGCGTGCCATGGAGTGGCGGAGCGACAGCAAGGGGGCTTCGCACAGGCGCCGTAGGCGCACGTGAATGGCAGCTCTGCCCCAGCTGCAGCGAGCGTGCCCGCCTTGCTCCGCATGCGGCGTCTCCTTCGTCTGCCCACCCTACAATGGCGACAGGGCCTTCTCCATCGCGTCGACGCTAGGGGACGAGCAATGGAGGTCTCGGTAGGTCTCGGTGTCGGCGTCGACACGAAACTCGCAACACAGCGGCAGAGCTCGCGGGCATAGGGCGCGCACAGCATGCCCGACCGTGCTGGCAGAGCTCGCAGGCAAGTGCTGTCGCGGCCGCAGCGCGCGCGGACACAGAGGCGGCTGCTATCGATGGGGGACGCCATGGGTGCCCTAAGAATCAAGAGTACCGAGCAGTGAGCCCAGCAATGGTCCCACCTCTCGACAGAAGGAAAGGCACGAAGCAACACGGCGTGCATTTACTAGTTCTAGACGGATTGCAATAGAATAGAGTGTGAAACTTCTAGTTTAGGACTCACTCCAAAAATCTGACTAGGACACGAAGAACCTGCAGTAGGACCTCAGACTATAAAGGGCTGCTACGAGTACCCCCTGTAAACAACGCAATACACAGCACCGCATACTCATCAATACAACGCAATAGGCTAACACCGACAGGACGTAAAGGCTATTACTCGACTTCTAGTCGAGGGCCCGAACCAGTATAAAATTGTCTGTCCCGTCAAGTTTGTTGCCATAACCGCCGAGTTCCACAGTTCATCAAGTCCCTCCGAACAAAAACACCCTCCTGGGTACCCCAGTGGTGGGCTATCGATGATAAAACATCAACACAAAATAGGGGACAACACGACCGACACAGCCTGAAGACGACAATTGGTCACTTGCAATTGACCTTGGAGATCATGAGAGGTCTTCAACGCCTGAAAAACATCGTGGTCAGCATCCCGCCTCAATTCACGGGCCAAAGCAAATTTCCAATCAGCGTCTTTGCAACAAGAATGAAGATCCCTTACAGCCTCTACCTCATTTTGAGCTCACTTCAGAGTAGACTTCATAGTCTCTGAGTCATCACGCCACTTGAGACGTTCTTGCTCAAAATCTGGAAGAAAAAAATTAGAAGATGAAGGAAAGAACGAGATGCACAAAAATACAAAAGAAATACAACTCGGAAAGAAAGAATACCAGCTTTTAGAACTTCAATTTGATCACTGGCAATCTTCTCTGCCTCTTCACAGTGACGCACCTCTTCAGCAAGCTTAGCCTCAGAAGCCAAGTGTGATTCACACTCCAGCAACAACTCCTGCCACACCTGAGCAAGCTCCTTATTAGCCCTTTTAGCACTGGCGACACTGGCAGCAGTAGCAGAAGCTTCGGCATGACCGAAGAGAAGATCCTGATCAAGCACAAGAGACTGAAAGACAAAAAGCAAAAGTCAGAAACACAGATAAATCTAGAAAAACAAAGGATAAACACAAGGAGGGTACTTACATTCAACGTGCCGTCAAATTTACCGGCAAAGTCATCAAAGAAATTTTTCACCACCTCGAGATGATGAGGACGACTCAGCCCCAGCCCAACAACTTTATGATGAACCCATGGTGGTGAAGAACCCAACCGACCTCCATCACCACCGGCACCAGCAGTCGGAGCAGTAGTAGCCGAAGAAAAGACTGGCTGAGCCAAAGGTAGATCAACCGGAGGGACAGAAGGCTCACTCAAAAGAGCCACGGCAGGCATAAGGAGAGCTTGACAACCAGAAACTATTGATAAATAAAGAAATCAAGATATTGAAAAGAAGACACAAATCAGGAACCACAGGTGAATAAACAACTTGGAAAGACTGACCAGCAGAGGAACCAGGACTCGGGGGCTAGACCCCCAGAAGAACCCGAACCACTAGAAGAATGCACAGCAACAGAGCTACATGAAGAAAGATATTAGAAACAGAGAAAATGAAGCCCAAAGAAGAAAAGAACAAACTCACCAAGATATCTTCAAAGAGCCTATTGTGCTGTTGTTCACATGAAAGATATGAATTAAAATGGAGGCCAATCCCTGAACAGTAGAAGCCAAGGCAGCCGCAACAGAAGGAGAAACAGAAGCAGAAGTGCTAGAACCTTCCACACGGCTACACCAAAGAAGAACGCAATCAAGTGAAAAATGAGAAGAAGACTCAGATAAGAGAATACTAAGAGACACTTACCATTTATGAATGAGAGGGACATCATCCTCCACTTCCTCAGACTTCTCGAGAAGGACATTGGTACCACCTATAGCAAAGAAGAAAGAAGCAATAAGAAAACAAAGGCAGAGGCAAGAGAAAGAAGTCAAAAGCAAGCTCACCTATGATAATATTACCTGAGACGCGATGAGAAGATGACAAAGTGGAAAAAAGCTTCTTACTAACAGCATGACGAGTTCTTTTCTACCTAGAAGCAAGAATCATCTAAATAATTTTTTGTTAAGGTTTAAACAGTACAAATTCAACAACGCCAAACTGAGCAGAGAAACAATCAGAAGAGACAGACCTGCGGTTGAAGAACCCACCAATTCTTCAACATCAGCAGCAGCGTCAGTATCATCAACTTTAGCAGCATCAGTAGCAAGTTGAATCACGAAGGCTCGATCGTAGCCCTAAAACAAACAAAGCATCAACATAACAGCAAGACAAAACGACAAAGACCAAATAAGAAAAGAACTTACCTCCGGTGGAGGGTTGTTAGCACTGTACTCCTCAACACAATGAGGTATTCAAGGAACATCCTCAAGAACCCGTAGCATGCGGGGAAGAAGTTGTTCATCACTCAACTCCTCTCCAACCTTGATACGAGATGAATCGTCATCACCAGTATACTCAAAGCCAAGGTGCTCCCTTTGCATAAGAGGTTGGACCATATGATGGAAGAACCCGGCAACCAACCCAACATCAGTAAGACCCTTCTCCTTCACATACTTAAAGCGAACGAAGAGAGGCTCCAAAGCTGTAACCTCGGCAGAAGAAAGTTTTTGACCAAAGATAGATGATTCACTCAGCATCAAAATGAGATCAGAAGAAAAATAAGGATTCGGTGTGGGCACATAGAACCATTTATCTGCCCAAACCATCTTATCAAAGAGAGCAAGATTGAAGCCGTCAACTCCTTGATGGCGCTGGATAGAACAACAGCCAAAAGTAGGGCCCCTCGCATCCAGCTTAAGACGAAAGAAGTAGCAGAAGAAAAGGTGATTTGGGAGAACCCCCAGATACACCTCGCACAGATGTACGAAGCAGGAAAGATAAAGAATGCCTTTGGGTGACAAATGGAAAAGTTGGAGGCCAAAGAATTGGAGAAACTCAAGAAGGAAGTCAGAAGGAGGAAAACAAAGACCAACAGAGATGAAAGCAACAAAGAGGATTGTTTGGTCCGGGGAAGGAGAAGGAACAACGTGCTGACCAGGCAAGACATACCCCAACTGAGCCTGCTCTTGAAGCAGACCATGCTCGACGAGAAACTCCAGATCCGCCTCCATCGTCGTCGGTGGTGGCAATGACCTCTACATCACACGCATCTTCAAAAAATATTCATCATCAATATAAGATAAAGATTACTCTTCATCTACCTCAGGAGTCTTGGACTTGTTTTTTCCCTTACCACCAGCTATCTCGCTCAAGCAAAAGACAGATCAAGCAAAAAAAAATCAGAACAGAGCAGAGGCAATTAGGGTTTCCTCTCAAGCGGAGGGAGCAACAAGAAGGAGGACTTTCTCAGTACGGATGGTGAGAAAATCTAGGCGTACGAAAGAAGGAAAAGAAATAAGAGAAATTTATAAGTACCTAGTAGGGCCCACTAGATCCAATGGGCGCCCAATTTGGAAGCAATAGATAACTAGTGGAGGGATTATGGCAACAGATGTATGCGCCAAATGGTAATTTTGGCAATGGTAATAAAAGCAACGGGCATGAAAGAAGAGGAGATCAGTCACAATATCTCATTTCCAAAATTTTTGCAAAGGCCATTACAGAAACAGATCAGCCACACAAGATTGATGTCACAACAACCCGACATAACATGATCAACAATATTGATTCAAAGAATCCGAAAGCATCAGAGGTACATTTACAAAGAGAGGTATACAACCCGTAGGTACAGAAGGTTCCACAACCACATGATACAACCTGATACAGATAGAACTACAAGGACACATCAATTCTTATTCATTACAAGATAACTTGATCAACAGAAGGGGACAATTTAGAAGAAATATTCCTTTCATTACAATAGACTTCAGGATTACAACAGGGTTCAATTGGATACAAGATCTGATCAACAAATCAACAAGGAAAGAAAATTGTTCAAAATATGGCTACAAGGAACCCGCTAGAATTCAAAAGATATCAAACCTCTGCCAAGATTCAATGCAACCAAGCAAGATGCAAATCGAACAACGTATTCACCGAAGTGAACACTCATCCAAGATTGCTATAACGGGCAGTGGAGATAACACCAAGGCTAGGACCAACAGGTCAAGCATCGAGACACCTGACCACCAGCCTACTAGAACTCAGGCAACTTCCCAAACACATGTGGATCTGCGCCAAAACACAGAAGTGACTCAACATCAAACAAGTCAGTAGATGATACATAATAACTTATTGAGGTAGTCAGCAACATGAATCAACTCAGCAAGAAAAAAGAGGACAACAAAGAAAAAGCCCTTGAAGTTTATATACAAGAGAAAGAACAACCTGCATCTCAAGACCTACTCCATTTATCTCAAATTCCTTCATGAGAAGATTCTACTCGAAGGTTAGTCTTCTACTAACCCCTGTCTCAAGACCTGTACCATTCACAAGAAGAAAATTACAAAAAGGACAAGAATACACCCGGGGGCTCACTGAAGAGCTTGCCACACATCAAGGATTTTACAAAGGCATCAACAGATACAGATACAAGACAGCCCGCAACAACAAAAGGAAGTAGGAACAAGCTCGGGGGCTTGCTAAGCTCGCGCATCCTCGAAGAATTATCACTCTAAAGAAGCAAGAGCATGAACAAAATGGTTCGGATGGATGGAGCAAAGGAAGCACAAGGTAGCTCTATTTATAGGCCTAGATGGGCGCATGAAGAACAAGTCCACCAAGAAATATGGAATCTAAGAAAGGACACACACAGTAAAATAGACAGATATGACTAGTCACTCATAAGTGGAACAGTGCACAAGTAGACAAAAGAAGGACGAGCACACATGAAAGAACCAGCCAAATACGTCTCCACAACCATGGGGGAAAAGTAAATGCACCTTAGGGTAAAACCACAGTCGACAGGATAAAAGGCAATCAAGGCACACAACAACCAACAACCAACCAACAAAGGCCACAAGAACCCTTCCCTGAATTCTTTTTAGAAAAGAACCTGGGAAAGGCTCGAGGGCTATGGAAGCACCCTCCATCAGAAGCAGTCTATGTAATCTTCAAAATGATCCTCTAGCTTTTTGTCCCATAAAGCATGAGGCTCGGGGGCTACACTCAGTGAGTGTGATATTTTCAAATCTCACACACAACTGACAACCTAAGGGATGCAAGATCACATTTTGACCCTTCAGCTTCCTATTCCATAAAGCAAGTGGCTCAGAGGCTACACTGAGTGAGTGCGATTTTTTCAAAATCATACTCCCTGAAACAAGGCGACGAGGGCAACAACCAACAAGCAGAGCATCCCAAGACTTCAACCAAGCTTCTGAGATTCAAACTTAAAATGCTTGGGGGCTTGTCAATGGGAGACCCCACAGGTGCCCCAAGAACCAGGAGTATGGGGTGGTGGGCCTAGCAATGGTCCCACCTCTCGACAGAAGGAAAGGCACGAAGCAACACGACGTGCATCTACTAATTCTAGACGGATTACAATAGGATAGAGTGCGAAACTCTGTGAACACATGGCTTTTTCCAAAGCCATTGTGTAGCATCTTTGTGTGTGATGAGTGATTGCCAACAAGGTCCAACACTTTTGGTTTGTAGGTTGATCGGTGGTTCTGCTAATCCTGGGCATAGGGTTGTGTGTCAAAACATGTGTCCCTTGGCTTGTGTTGTGTAGGTGTGCGGTCTGAAGGTGGTAGTGATGATCAAAAGAAGGTCAAGCAGGCGTGCCATGCTGAAGGATCTAGTGCGATGAAGGGCGGACGTGTTGGCTTGGACTGAGGGACCAGACGATCGGGTGCTAGCCATGGTGGCTGACACTTTGGACATCGATAAGTGCAAGATGACATGGCGGGGGATGTGTGTGCGGCACGCTACTCACTGCGGTTTGATGATTTGGCCTCAAAACCATCAGCGATGGTTTGGTGGTTTTGCCTCAAAACAATCAGCGGGGGATGCGTGTGCGGCATGCTACTCATGGTGCGGGTTTCATGGGTTTAGGGCTCAAAAACCCGAGTGGTCCCTCTGCAGACGGACGGCACGTGGCGGCATTGGAGAGATTGCATGGATGCAAGGCTACTAGTGAGAAAGACGTGGTGGCTGTCGGATCATTGAGGAAACTTAGATGGTTTTACCCATTAAGGGTATTTAGGTTGAGTACTTCATATAAGGGTGTTTTTATCTTTGGACGGGCGCCTATATATATGTGAAGGGGGCTGGTTGTTCAGCCATCATTGGAGGTGTCACTCTTATTTGTTTGGAGTTGAGAGGAGGTTAGGGTTAGAGAGTGGAGTGGCTCTTGTTCTTGAGCTTTTTGCCATCCATAGCTTTGATTTGCTAGGAGTGGCTTATAACCGAACCTCATGAAGTAATCCAAGGATCAATTTCGTGTTTCACTTGTTCTCTACTTCAAATCTGAGTGGTTCATGGCAGCGATTTGAGTTCTTGGTGTGTTCTTTATGATTTCATCCTCACCCTCACCGAGAACTTTATGATTTCTTTATTTTGAAAGCGTTTTGATTTGTTTCTTTTGCCTTGGCTTGATCTATGATGTGAGTGCAAGCTTTCCACTAATGGAAATTGTCTAATTCCTCATGAGATTAAAGATCCGAGTAATTCTTGCTCTAGGGTTCCTCATGGGTGATTTTTCTTTTCATTTTTTGATTTTATGGTGAATTCTTTTAATTGGGTGTTGATGCCTTGAAGATATCTTCTCAACACTCCTAGGAACCTCGTTGCATAATTTTAGGTCAATCAGAGTTGATTTGGTTGAGTTTTAGTCTTGAAATTGAATTTTTCCCAATTCTGCCCGTGCATACTAGACATGTCCGACCTGCATACCGGATGCGTCTGACCTATCAAAGTTTGGAGTTTTGAGCTAAAATTGTGGAGCTTGTCCTTTGTGTTAGGAAGCTGTGGTTAAAATTTCATAATTTTTGGACACCATTTGGCCAGGTTTCTGAATTTGCTCCCTCAGCCTGCTGTGCTGTCAGGAAATACTAGATGCGTCCAGTATATACCGGACAGGTTTGGTATTCCAATCTTGAAATTTTGAGTTGAAAATTTGTTGAGACCTTCTTCATGGTGTTTTGAGCTAGGGTTAAAATTTCATGAGATTTGGACACCGTTTGGATATGTTTGTGAATTTTCTTGTCTAAGCTCTACGTGTCAATTCTGCGCTGTAGTTCTTGAGTGTTTGAACTCTGATCTTCGTTCTGCTTGCTTTGTGGTATCCCGCTGTGTTTCTAGGGAACATCCACCCTTTCTATTGGGTCATGGATATCATATTGTGTGATTTGCTTCTTGGGGTCAAGTGATAGAGGCGAGGATCAAAATTTTAAAAGAAATTTTAGGCTCCCATTCACCCCCCTCTGGTTGCCATTTCTGGTCCTTCAATTGATATCGGAGCCGGTTAAGGATCACTTCACCTTAGTCGGTCCGTGATCCGTGAAGGCAACATTGTTTGAGGGCAAAATTTGCTTCTAATATTCTTGTTGAGTTTTTGAGCTTTTCTACCAACACTAACAGTGCTTTGAGAAATGACACCAAGCTCTTCTTTCTATGTGTCTTTGTTCTCAGGTTTGACTGATGTACTTATGGGTGAGGATTACCACAAGTGGCAGAAGATGCATGCGGAGATTGACAAGGACAATCAAGGGATGGGCCTGATGAAGCTTTTGATCGATGGGACGAACCAAGGAGAAGATCCTCTACCCAAGCTTCTTAAGATGAGTCGAGGAAGACTCGCCCAAGGTATAATTGGTTTGTTCACTCGTCTTTGTGCTCATGGCGAGTCGCTTGTTGAGTATAAGAAGCTTTTGGACATGTCTAGGCTTGATAGTGAAAATGCTCTACTTCATGCATGTCTAGTATGTCTTTACCTTATAGTTCTTGTGATACCTTGAAAAGAAAACCTAAGCACAAGGAGGCTATTATAGAGAGTCTTCATAATGTCATTGATAATTGTGCTAGAAAAGAATTTGCTTTACTTGAGTCAAATGCTTCTTTACCATGTAATTCTTGTGAGTCTTTGCTTGCTGAAATTAAAGAACTAAAATTGACTCACATCACATGTGTAGATGAACTTGAGCATGCTGGGGCTAAAATTTATAAGATTAATTCTAGACCTTGTAGCTTATTCTCTTTGCATGATAATGATGATGCTTGCCTTACTTCATGGGCTAAAAATGATGCTTTGCTTGATGTGAATTATGATGTTTCTTCCACTACTCTCATTTGCACATCTTGCATTGATTTGAAAAGTGAAGTTTTGGCTTTAAAACAAATACGCGATGATATGTGTGCCAAGTTGGTTGAGCATGATGAGATGAGTGCCAACCTTGAGAAAGAGATTGAACTCTTGCATACCACATATGCCGAGGGCATAAGAAAGGAGATGAAAAACTTGAAAAATGCTCCTTATGGTACTTGTGCTCGTCTCAAGTTTGAAAATGAGGTTTTAGCCAAAAGATACAAGATTTTTTGTGCTAAGTCCTTGGACTCTCCCAATTCTTGCAACTCTAATGTTGTTGCTTCTCAAATTGCTTCTTTGCAACCAGAGTTGAGTTTTTGTGTTGTGCATGAGTCTTTGGATGATAGCATTTGTGCCAAGACATTGGATAGCTCTTCCATATCTAGTCCTAAGCTTGTTGCTTCTTCGGATGATGTCCAAGGGATTTCTTGTGGCAATGGTGCTTCTTGAATTTTTGGGACTCATGTTCCTTTACCAATCTTTCATTGCACCTTTTGCAAGAAAGATGGACATTCATTTGATTTCTACTTTCGCTATGTCAAACACAAGCAATGTGTTCGAGCTAAGGCTTTTAGGAAGCCACGTAGCCTTTCCCATGGCTCATGTGCTCCCAGTGTTGGCACTAAGTTGAATGTTGATGCTTCTTGTTCTAAGCCCCAAGGGACTTCTCACTTGATGGAGAATGGTGTGCCTTCCCATAGGCCTCTGTACCATTGCTCTTTTTATGAGAAAGATGGACATCAAGAGAGTTTTTGCTATCGACATGCCAGACGCATGCGACGAGCTCGCTCTTCTAGGCCTTTGGTAGTTCATCACCCTTCTCATGGTATGAATACTTGTGAACCTAGAAAGAAGCCTCTTTTTATTGATGGATTTTACGACTCCTTCTCTAGTGGGTTAGGTCATGATTGTGGGCATGCTTCTAGTGCTTCTTGTGTTGGCCCGTAACATGCTTCTCTTGATGCTTCTATTGGTTCTTCTCATAAGACCTTAGGAGATGTTTGCCTCTTTTCTTATGGTACCACTCGTTCTTCTTCTTGAGTTGTCCTTTTGAGGAATGCTTCTAAGGGTGCTTTTAAAATTCATTCGAACCAACATTTGCATCATGCTAATCCACATGATAAGTTGAGTGCATCTTTTAGGCATGTCACCAAGTCTTAGGTTCCCAAGTATATGCTTGCTAACCCTTTGGGATCTAAGACTCGGGCTTTTTTGTCCTCTCATGTGTAGGTATGAGGATGTGGGGTGGAGAACATGCGCTTGGTGGAACTTGATTCTTTGTATGGTGCGATCAAGACTTGATGGTTCTGCTCACCCACGTTGATGGCCTCCAAGAGGCATGAGCGTTATTGGACACCTACACATGCTATGTGGGCTATCATATATACTCATACCTTGTACACTCATGTTTTCCTACTTGTGGTATGAGATAGTGTTCATTTGCTCAGCTGTATATTAGTTGCATATATTTTACTTGTATCATGCTTTTATATCTTGTCTAGCATGTTCTTCCTGTGTATTATATGACATGCTAGCTTTGTGTTTATCTTGGTTGATTAGCTATTTTTATGTTAGTATATGATCCTCTTGAACATTTTGCCATGCTTTACCATCTGCTTTATTTGTGTAATTGGTATGATGTTCATAGGTATCATTTTTAGTTAGCTTTTGCATATACATGTATCCTGCTGACATGTTTTGCTAGCTCAAGCTTTTAGCCATTTCAATATCATGTTACATGCTTTTACTTCCAAATTGATATCATCATAGTGCATTGTAATATGTGTTGAGATTTTAGTTGCTTTTGGGCTTGGCATGACTTTGGATTGTTTTTGGCTTCTTTGAGTTTTTCCTCCATTTTGTGTTGGAGCTTTTCTTATGTCTGTGTGCTTTCTAGTTTCCTAGTTTTTCTTTTGCTAGGGTCTTTGTTTTAGGGGGAGCTCGGCTTCTTTCGTTCGTGTCTTTTGAGCTGGATTTTCTCTCACTCTTTTGGCTCCGCTCGGTGTTGGATAGCTAGTTATTCTTCTGAGTTATGAAAGTGGCATAGGAGACTTGGTCATTTGAGTTTTGATCTATTTGCTAGGTTGAGCATTTTGGACCTAATCCGAGGATTGCCCAAATTGAAGGTTGAGAAGGACTTGGTTTGTCACCCTTGTCGACACGGGAAGATGGTTGCCGCTTCTCACCCTCCTGTGAACCAAATCATGACCAAGGGACCCGATGAACTCCTCCACATGGACACTGTTGGTCCAGCCCGGGTGAGGTCTGAGGGAGGGAAGTGGTACGTTCTAGTGATCATGGATGACTTTTTGAGATACTCTTGGGCGTTTTTCATGGAGAGCAAGGATGAGGTTTTTCCTCTAGTTCATGATTTGATACTTCATTTGCAAAATGAGTTTCCCAAGGGTGCCATGAGAGCAATCTATAGTGATAATGGCACTAAGTTTAAAAACTTCAACTTTGAAAAGTTTTGCTCTTCTTTGGGTCTTGACCACCCATTCTCCTCACCATATGTTCCTCAACAAAATGGCATTGTTGAGCCAAAAAATTAAACACTTGTTGAGATGGCTAGGACGATGCTTGATGAGCATAGGACTCCTAGGAGATATTGGACCAAAGCTATCAACATTGCTTGTCATGTTTCACACCGCATTTTCCTCTGAGCTTTTACTAAGAAAACTTCTTATGAGTTGCAGTTTGGTTGAACACCCAAAGTGAGCCACTTTAGGATTTTTGATTGCAAGTGTTTCATCCTAAAGCAGGGCATTTTGGACAATTTGAGTCATGGTCTCCTAACGAGATTTTTCTTGGTTATGCGACTCACTCTTCTGCTTATCATGTGCTTAACATTGAAACTAACCGGGTGATGGTGACTTATGAAGTCACCATTGATAAAACTATGCCTTGTACCGCTCCTATTTTTGAGCATACAGGTGATGATGAGTATGGTGCATCCATCTTTGTGGAGGAGGAGTAGGAAGATGCCAATTGGGGTGATCTCGAGCTGACTCCACCGGCTGCCCCTGTCGGCCCTATGACGTCGACTACAGCCCACGACCCCAACCCTTCTTCTTCCATGACATGGGAACTGTTCAAGCAGCTTTCTCAGTCTACACTGACTGCACCTGAGGGAGCACCAACTGCTGTCGAGAGGGAGGCGATTTCATCGAGAGAAGCACTGCGCTACGTCTAGCAAAACCACCCTCCTCTGATGGTGATTGGGGGCATTGACCAGCGAGTCATGCGGTCACAAGCGTATGAGATTTCTCACTTTGCTCATTCTATCTTTGTTGCCTCTTTTGAGCTCTGAGTTGTTGGACAAGCTTTACCTGATTTTCATTTGGGTGTTTGCTTCCCATTTTAGATGTGGAAAGTTTTGGTTCTTGTACAGTAGTCTTTGTTCCTTCTTTCTTTTGTTTCTGTTTTTGTATCATATTGTATTGCATCTCATCATGTATGATAGAACATATTTAGAGCTTCATTTATATATCTTTTAGAATGAGACTATGCACTTTTTGGTATGGCTTGTGTGTACATGATGATGCTAGTCACTTAGGCTCTTTTTGATCACTTGACACATGTTATGAGCTATGCTAATTTTAAAATTGTGAACATGCTTAACAATGATAAAACTTAAAAAATGTTCACCCTGAGTATGGCAACTAGTATGTGTAGGGTGTGTTGAATTCATTATGCTTTCCTAGTATGCTCGGTTGCTATGTCTCATGTTTCTTGAATCATACACTTGCTTTGGATGAATAGTGATCCACTTGTGCTAAAATTTGAAATCCAAGCTAAGTGTGATGAAAATTTGAGATGGGTCTTTATTGTCCCATGTCAAGGTATTTAGACGGCTTCCCATTGCATTTGGGATGAACTTGAACCTTGTAGTGAAGTTCTGAATCATTGTCTTAAGCTCTTTGGCTTGGCATGGTTCACTTTTTTGGTGTGATAGTATCGATGCCTTTTGTATACACATGTCTCACTAATACTTGTGTACCGCTGCAACTCCAATCTCTACAACTAAAACAAGGCAAAGACAATCGTCCCCCCGGACGGACCGAAACTCGCCCCCTGCAATTGTCCCCCCGGCAGCCTATCGCCTCGCCCCTGCGATCCCTCGCCCGGCTTCACCTCGCTCAGCCCGCGTGAAAAAAGGAAACCGGCTCTCCATAGATCCCGGCGCTTCCTCGATGGTCGCTCGCTCCCTTGTCCCGCTCCCGATGCGGCTTCCTCGATCGGTGCTCGCTGCCCCATCGCTGCCGCACGCATGTCGTGCCACCGCCGCCGCCCGTCGTCGAGGACAACGGGTGCCCCTTCAGCGATCTCCACCCCCACACAGATGTCCACTCACCCAGCTCGTTGCCGCGGCCCACGTACGACAGAACCTCCTCCACGGCGCGGTGCCAGGCTAGGTCTAGCCGCCGCCGTCGTGGTTGTATGCCGTGCGCTCATCGACACCGCTGAGACCACCGGACCTATACTGGGATCGGGTGCGTCGCGCTCGTCATCTGGCCGACGCGTCGTGCTTCCCCAGCCCAGAAGGTCGTCCTCCTCGAACCAGAAGATCGTCCCGCCATGACCTTAGGTGCATCCCCGACGCCCGTGCCCAGGGCGACGCTTCCGGCGGCGGCAGCAGCCAGCCCCAACGCCAAGTCCACAGCATCCGCCCGATAGAGGCCGCCTACAACAAGGATCTTCTCAGCGCTATTGAGGTTGTTGCTTGTGCTCCTAGCCTGCTCACCAAAATATTTCCTCCAGCAAAACTTCAGATTATACAGTTCAAATCTGACAGTGAAACTCTGAATACATCAGAGATACATTTTGATCCCTTTTGTGTTGATGCCTGATTTAATTTCATATTTGTGAATAGCAGATTTAGATTTCTGGATAGCAGACGTTTTTTTCCCTTACTCTGATATTGTGCAGCAAAATCTTCAGAGTTTTCATGTTATGTGAAACAATGACTAATATATTATGGATTCAGAGTTTTCTATCATATATCTGAATATGTTAAATTATGTTAAATAACAACAACCCTCATTTCTATCTCATTGGAATTTTTCTATAATTGAATTGATTGGACCAGACAGATATGTGAACAGAGTAGGAAACTTAAAGATTCATAATCACCTATTGTGATAGTATTCAGATTAGGATAGGATTGGCTCTCTAGCATGTTTTTGGAACTGAAATGTGTCAGTCGACAGCCCATATCCAGTGAATCAAATTGTTTATCATATGTAGACCATATGTTGAGTGCATCTTTTTGCACATTGACAAGCGATGAGTAAGTCCTATGTTAAGAACATAGAGCTGGAATTGAGTAATGCCAGGCATACCCTTTTTGGTGTGTGCTGGATACATAGCATGTGGTTGTGAGCTTGTGTGTACCAGTGGATCAGTCTGCAGTTTGGCATCCTCACCTCCTTGCCCAGATAATGTGTGAGCTATGACTGTTATCAGTATGCTTGTCTTTTTTATATTGGAAATATCTAAAACTTGACCTTTTATTGTTGTTGAACGCAAATATTTATATGGACTTTACATTGTCGTAGATACATACACAGACTTGCAGAGCATCTAAGTGAGTGGGTTGTGAAATCCCCCTGTGAACTCTGTGCACCATTGTTTGCCTCTTGAACCTTCCATCCTGAACCTGACAACTAATTATGTGCAGAGCATACAGCTTAAACTTAGAGATTGAGCTTGTAAAACCTGACAGAAATAGATGAAGTGCCTAGGCATGAATGTTTCTGACGGGATCATAAATATACTGTTAGAAATTCAAGTCAAGATAAAGCTGCCCTTTAGATCTTTCTTCTGGCAGAACTTATGGTTAACTGAGGTTTAGGACACAAAGCTGGAAATTGGTTACTTGCCACACAAAATACGAATGCTAATGACTACTTTTTAATGATGTGAACAATAATGTAATGGTTAATCAAGAATATCAAATTTTATCTGTAACCTGCATATTAGTTTGACTTTGTACTTCAGTATGATTAGCAACCGCAAGCCATTATCATCAGATTTAATTAAACTATATAACCTTGGATTTAATTAATATGCACAATGTTGGCTCACATGTTCAGATATTTTTTGCAAGCTATTTCTATAAATGGTGGACGATAGACTATTCATAGTTTTTCTGGGGTCTGAAGGGATTTCTTTTCCTCATTGTATTCAGGTGGATATTAGTTGAAGGAGCTGCACCAGATACAGCAGCACCAAAACAATTTTGATCTATTTTTATTTTTTTGAACAACATATGCAGGCAGGCAAGGAAAAGAATGACAATTATTGACTGATCTTGAAAGAGGGGGGAATGAGAGAACTTTTCTGCAGGTATGATCATGCCTACTGAATTTTCTGATGTAACTATTTGGCTCATGCGTCCATATGTGTCGACCAGTTAACTTGGCCTTCCTCTTCTCATTTTTTGCACGGTTATTTTCCTTTTGTGTGTAGAGACTAGATATGTTACTTTGTAACAATAGATGTGAGAGAAACTGGGAGGCCTAAAACTCATAATAAAAATTGATGCTAATTATGGATAAGGCAATGTTCAAAAATTGAGTCCATTGGCCCTGTGAATTGAGATATCCATGGTATGGACCAAGTTTTCATATATCCAGTTATTATATATCTCTGTGACAAGGAGGGTGGGAGGCATAATTCTTTTTATTGTGAATGTGATGTCTGTTGGTTTATTGGGGCTGACCTAGCTGAAAATTTTATGTTTTGTTGTGGACGGTTTGATATAAATATTACCCTTATTTTTGTTTGTGATTGGTCCATGTAAGGAGGCCAATTAAGGTTGCAGCTTCATCAATAGGAGCAGGTTCAAATGCTTGATCTCCCATCCTCAAAGTCTTGGATGTGATTAGGAAACAACTGTTAATGCACTTAATGCCGATGACAGTCCCTGCCACGAGAGATCGGTGTCTCCAAGCAGAAGCAGACCACCTCCTCAGCAATCATTTGGCTGGCCAGAGATGGAAGTTGCAACTAACTTGACTGGATGGACTGAAGCTTCCGTCCCTATCCTTGTGGGTTTCACCTGTGCCTCTTCTGTCACAATAGAGTTAGCTACAATGGACACTGCCCAGATCGTAGGAAGCAATGTATCATAGTTTCTGCAGGTTTTGTGGCCATGGTGCAAAAGCTACCATTGGTACTGGACGAGGGATGAAAATTATTGTAGGATCATATCTCCATTGCAGTCTAAACTGCTTAGCTCTTGATGGTAGACTTTTCATCATTGGCTTCAAAGGAAGCGATTAGCTATAGTGAAC
>DXKC01000813.1:0-11165 GCA_031170775.1 Cymbopogon citratus
CTTGGCAAGTGCACGGCGGGGTTCCAACCGCCGGAGTCGGCTGGGTTTCGCAGCCTGCCTTGCGACAACAGCTCCTTTGTCCGGCTCGGCGACGGCCGGAATTTCTCGAGCAACGGCGTCCAGGGAGGCATCCCACAAGGCTGTCTCTTCACTGTCGTGCCGTTTCTCGGGTCTCCCGGTGGAAATGGGGATGACTACATCAGGAGCATGAAGAATGGGCTCCTCGTGGAGTGGAAAGAGGGGCCAGATGATTGCCGCAAGTGCATGGCAAGGGGCGAGGAATGCAGGTACTATGGTGGCATCGGCACCAAGTTCGCCTGTGATTGCTCCGGTGACAAGTGCGGTGAGTTCAGGAAATTTAACACGCCCAGCAATTTCGGCATTTTTTTGGGGTTCCGGGTCTGTCTATGGGACACTCAAGTGAATCAAAAAAAAATGGTCACTCGAGTGAACCAAATGAAAGAATCACTCGATTATTTAAGCACTGGTAGAATCAAGTGATCTAAAACAAATCTCACTCAAATCCTCACACAATGCAAAAAACAAAATTAAATAGAGAAAACAGATTACATATCACAGATATTTGCTATGTCAGCCAAATTGAATGATATTACAGATTACATATCAAAGAAGAAATACAAATTTATCGTATAACAGATATTTTCTATGGAAGGAAAAATAGAAGATAAGGCAAATTATATATCAAAGAAATACAAATTTTCCAAAATTTACAGATATTTTCTATGGAAGAAAAATTACAAGATAAGGCAAATTATATATCAAAGAAGAAATACAAATTTTTCAAAATTTACAGAAACAGAATTTACACTCCTTGAAGACAGAATTTATATTGGATTTACAAGTGTAAAATCCATGAAAACAAGAGTGTAAATAAGTCCCGATGAAATGAAGCATGATGACCATATATGTATATGAGGCTAAGGACGTTCTCCAAAAAAATTTACACTCTTGTCTTGCACGTGTTTTCGGGCAGGTGCTGCAGTTGGCTTGAGACAGAAAAATTTACACACCTAACAAACAAAATTTACAGTGAATTTAGAGGAGTAAAATTTTGAAAATAGGGCTGTAAGAACGTGATAGGCAAAAAAATGAACTATACAACGCAAAAATGATGTCTTATAATATGAGCCAGTTGAACTAATTAGATATCAAAGAATTTATTAGCCAATAAGAATTTACCTAAAGAGATCAAAATTTCTAAACTCAATAATCTGTACGCCATACTAATTAATATGATTAGACAATTCATAAGAACATTACCAGACGAGAAGATAGACCAGCAACTTTGATAGAAGCAAACAGCAACACGAGCAGCATCGCCCCACCAACCACAGTGACACAGACCATAGCCAAACCTCGACGGTGCTTTTAGGGCAGCTTCTTCCCGGACTGTAACAGAGGCGAACAAGCAGCATGAGCAGCATGAACCTTGACAGTGGCTTTGACGAAGCTGCTGCCCTTGGATTGTCATCAATAGCAATCCTATGTAGATCATGGTTAGACAAAAAGTTAATATCAGATAGGAAATAAAAATATACAGTAGAGAGATATTACAGATATTTTCTATGGAAGAAAAAATGGAAGATAATGCAAATTATATATCAAAAAAGAAATAAAAATGTTTAAAAAAGACCCAAAGAAGAAATTTACACCCATAAAACACCGAACTTACAGTGCATTTAGAAGAGTAAAGTTCATTAAAAAGGGATGTAAGTAGACAAATGAACTATACAGGCAAGATATATTGTAATATGAGTTCATTGAACTAATTAGATATGAAAGATTTGATTAACCAACAAGAACTTATGACATGGAGATTCTGAGAAAACCATCCAAGATCAAAAAATACTGAACTCAGTAATCTGAAGTCCCTAATAATTCATAAGCTTACCCAATTAAAAATATTCAGGCAAGCGAAATCATAAGAGAGTGAGGGATAGCAGTTTCAAAATATATAAAAAAAATGCAGATCTAGACTAAACTAACCTATTAAGAAAATCAAATGCTTCGCCAGAAATTAAGAAACATATTTACCATTACTGAACTCTAGAAGATAAATTTCAACCACCATTGCTAATCTATCAAACTGAAAAAATTCACATAAAACAAAAAATGAACAGAGAAAATCAAATGCAGTGCTCCTCGATGCCCATGGCGTTCACTATCTCACCTCCCAGCCAGCCACACTCATCGAGTTGATGCCCAATTGCCCAGACACAAAGCAGAAGGGCATCGTCAAGAAAAACAAGCTGGATCGATCGAATCCCAAGCAAATGGCAGCAACCAATGCAACGACGCGTAGCCTAGGACCTAGGTAGCCTACAGGTCATCACTTAATTGGCATTCATTTCCAGCAGAGAGGCCGCCGGAGAGCGAGATGACGACGGTGGTGAACCTGTTGTCCAACGCGTTGGAGCCGACGGTGAAGCTGTTGGCGGCAGCATGCTACGGCAACAACCTGGTGAACTCGCAGGGCATGTTCAAAATGTTAGAACAAAACATAAATACAAATTGTCACAAATACAGATTTTTACTATGAACATAAATTAACTTACACCCCTGGACCATAAAATTTACACTGCATTAACAAGTGTAAAATTTATGGTCGTAGCATGCTGCCCTTACAATTTTAGCAGGGGGAGGAGGGTTTTGCATGTTTCCCCTTCGGTTTTGACTTCGTGATGCGGTGTCGGTTCATGTCGATTTGTACCCGTCGAAAAGCAACAGAGAACGAAACCCAGATTTCCTGATGATATCCTTTTCATCCTCCCCCAAAGAACCAATAACTCCAGAAAACAATGTAATAGACTGCCTAGAGGAACCATCATAAGCCCGGCGGGCAGGGCGAGTTTTGGAGCCCTGGGAAAAAGATATAAAAAACTAAACATAAAGATCACGTAGGCAAACCCTAAAAGAAAGGGAAACAAAAAATCTTATAGATCCCAAACATTAACAGGAAAGAACACATAGGCAACCTGAGCTTGCAAAGCCAGAGACAATTCACGCTTCAAGGTCTTGATTTTCTTATACTGGAATTAAGAACAAAAGTTAAGAAAAAAAGGAAAAAGAAATATTTATATATCAGTCTAATAGCAACTCCAAAAAAAATTTATAAAAAAAGGGATGAAACTTACATCTCTAAGACATTTCTCATATAGATTTTTATTGAAACTCCTAATAGCAGACCCACCAGAGGAAGAACTCTAAGAAAAAAATATTAAAAAAAGAAAATCTAGTCAGAAATTTAACAAACAACTGATAGAACTCCTAATAGCAGCGTAAAACTAGAAAAAAGAAACATGACAGATGGAAATGGCATAAAAAAAAACTTAACTCACTAACCTTAGATAACATCTCAGCATCTGAACTTGACTTGCCACCATAAAGATCATCACTAGCTAACTGGGAACACATCACATCGTCACTGTCGCAGAATTCTAAATCAATAAAATCATCACGAGGATGATCATCAGCATCCCAGCACCTTTTTCTGGTTCTAGGGTCCATCTACAAAACAAAAAAGATTAATTAAAAAATTTAATTGAGACCACAGGATGGGATCAAATTTAATTGAAGAAATTTAAGAATTTAATTGAAGAAATAAAACTTAAAAACTAAAAAACTGAATCATAATGGGATCAGATACTAAAACTGAACCTAAACTAACCTAAAGCTACCCATCCACCAACAGGAAGTACCTAAACCTAAACTTCTAAGGGGGAAGCCCATAGAAGTCACACTATGCAACAAAAATGAGGGCCTAAGTTCATGAATGACTAGGGATAAAAATATTTTCATGAATGACTTATCCAAACTATAAAAAGAGGAATGACAGCAAGAGCAACCAGCGCCATAAATCAGAGGAGCAACCAAAAATAGATTCAAAGTTAATTTAAAAGAGAGTGGGTCTGAGTGGGCAGCGAAAAATACAACAAAATATTAGATAACTTAATAGTAAGTTAGCTCAAATCAGGACCTAAACCCTCCTACAAGTAAATTACAACTAGGAGAACTCAGGATCAATAAGTTGCTACAGCTCACATGGTATAACATAGATTAACTAGCCAACAGATTAACATCAGCCTCTCTAGGACCCTACACATAGACATGACAACAACCTACACCTTAACCTCAACGAAATCAAACCAACAATGAACAGAAACATAGAGGGCGGGATCACAAAAGTTATACAAATTAACTTGGGGACTGAAGCTATCATAAGAACAAATAGATCTGCATACTCCAAAATAATGAACACAATCAGCTAAATTACAAATCACTATGGGTATAAGATACTAAGGCTGAACCTAAAATACTGAAACTTAATACAGAGAAGAATTTCAGAGCTACACACTACAGAGAAGAACACATTCAGTTAATGAGACTTACTAAAACTAAAATACAGAGAAGAATTTTAGAGCTACACACTACAGAGGACACATTCAGTTAATGACACTTACTGAAACTAAACTGACAATTCATGAAACAGCCGCACACATGCACACAGACACGTTCAGATTGGCAAAGCAACAAACAAGGTGCTCCCCCCGCTGCACGCGCAGACTACAACAAGGCTTTACAGAACAAAAATACACACACACAGCAGCAGTAACATCTCACCCTCGTAATAGCATCTCACCACAAATCCAAACATAAAAAAAGAAATAGCATCTCACCCTCATCACAATTACTGAACCACCACATCAACCATTTATTCAGAGGCTAAGAACTTTTGGGATCCTCATCAATTAATTGAATCACCACATCAACCATATACAAGTATTGACATACTGCACGAATTAGGCATCATCCCCACCACAAGCTAGTCATTATTCATGTCCTACCCCCACCACAAAGACAGACAAACCATGCATGAAATCAGCTCAGGCTGAGAGCACTGAAGATCCGAAACTGAACATCTGAATACATGCATTCAGTCTACAAAAGAACAGAGTAATCCCACCCCCACCACATGTGGACACCAGATCTACAGAAATTGCCAAAAATAGAAAAAAAAACCCAGTGGCGCAAAAAATGCTTGCCGGCTCCATCCGTGGCCCCGGCGGCCTCTTCCACGCGCGCCAGAAATAGACAGACCAAGCATGAGCATGCGACGCATCCCTGAAGAATCCCCAACACACGCGCCTAAAAAATCCAATGACAAGCTCCACCAACGGCTTGCTTCGGCCCATGGACGTTGCCAATCCAAATGAGCCCGAGTCCAGAAACCATGGAATCGAACCAAATCTAGAAGTACCGAGAAAATGGCGAGCTCAAATCGTGGGAGAGGGAACCACGAACGATGAGAACTGCCTCTGCAAAACAAGAAACAAATCGGAGCCGAGCGGGAGAAGGAGATGGCACAGACCCTAGATAGAAGCCTCCGCGCCGCCGCACCTCCGCCCCTCGCGCATCCACAGACGAACCCTAGCTCATCCCCCCTCCACGGCTCCACTGGACTTTTGAGAGAGAAGACGAACGGAGGAGATGAAACAGACGAAATGGGCGGCGGAACCGACGAGATGTTTCCTCGTAGGATAGGAAATGAACAGGCGCAGTCGGAGCAGAAATCAAAAACAAAACAAAGCGCCGACATATGGGCCCGCAGTGACAGATACACAGCTACCCAGACACAGCATCAACCCACGGATGCAGATCCGACGGCCGTGAAAATCGAGTGAGCCAAAACGATCGCTCACTCAAGCGACGTGAAGATTAACCGTTCGAAATAGCGCGCATTAGTCTACTACTATCTGGAAGTTGGCCTAGTATGCCAAATTGGAAGAGGTGTCAAAACACCAAAACAAAAATATCAAGAATAACAAAAATATCAAGAATAGGGAGCCCAGAAACACATGGAGATCAAGCAAAAGTAACAACTTTGCTTTATTACTCATCTTACTATTTGTGAATTACCATTAATTCTTATTAGATCATGTACTGAAAACTATGCAAGTGGCGTACTAGTACCAGTGACATATTCAAATATCAATTCCGCGATATCCGTTAGTTGGTAAATACTCCCTCCGTATCGGATTTAAAAGTCGTTTAGGACATCGACACGGTCTCTACAACACAACTTTGACCTCTTGCTTTGATAAAAATATTTATAAAAAAATGATATATGTATACTTTTATGAAAGTATTTTTCAAGACAAATCTATTCATATAATTTTTATATTTGCAAACTTTATAATTTAAAGGTTATTGATGATTTATATTCCCAATGTTTGACCCAAACCTTGTCTAAACGACTTCTAAATATGATATGGAGGGAGTATAGACATATAGTCGCAATCATGAATAGTTGAATAAAAACGTGTCACATTTATTACACTTGAGAAGAATCAAATTCGTCATTATTCCGGTCTTCTACCTATCCAAACCCAGTGGGCCAGCGTTTGACCGAAGTCAGCAAAAGAAACTCTAGCCTATTTTTTAGTTTTTTTAATAATGCATACTTTTTTTAATTAAATTCGCTTGCATAAAAAGTCGAATCCTGGTTTGTTGTTTGCTCTAACAATTAGGTTAGAGGTCATTTCGCTACAGCGATCAACTTTAGAGTAGCATATAGTGGAAGTCAGCATAAGGGAGTTGCATGCTTCAAAATCCATATGCAAAATACTGAATCTCGTTTAATATCATTCTTTTATTTTACCAAAGCAATCATACTACTACTTATTTCGTTTGAAAATTAATTTCCATGCTATTTTAGGTGTCCAGCGGAATGGCAGGAAGATAGCACTAATAGGTATGCTACTTTTGACATTCTTTCAAATTTATTAACAAGTGATATACAATTATTTAATGCAATATGTTAATTAATTTTAGTTTCAGTTATTGGAACTTGGAACATCTTAGAAGAACCACTATTAAACTTCTTACATATATACATATATTTGCACATACGTACTGTAATGAAAAATTCTAACGACCAGCTCACAATTTATAGCTTTGAATATAAAACTACATGACTTGGAGCAAATTTGATCATTATAATTTATTTCCACACTCACAATTTAAATTGTTTATGGCCTCTAAATATGATGCTCATATTATCACACCTCATTGTTTCATGAGAAGAAAATAACACCTACTTTAATTTCAGTTTCAATTTCAGTAGCTGCAAGCTTTGCTCCTACCATGTATATATGTGTTGGTATGGCATAGGATCATTATAATTTATTTCCACACTCACAATTTAAATTGTTTATGGCCTTTAAATCTGATGCTCATATTATCACACCTCATTGTTTCATGAGAAGAAAATAACACCTACTTTAATTTCAGTTTCAGTTTCAGTAGCTGCAAGCTTGCTCCTACCATGTATATATGTGCTGGTATGGCATAGGAAAAAACTAAGGTTTCTCCTTTGCAAGAAGACCAGCAGAACCATAGAAGAGAGCATTGAGGCCCTAATATCAGCACATGGATCACTAGCTCCAAAAAGATACAAGTACTCAGAACTAACAAAGATAACATCATCCCTTAATAATAAGCTTGGGGAAGGTGGTTATGGTATGGTTTTCAAAGGAACGCTAGATGATGGTCGTCTAGTTGCAGTGAAATTCCTGCATGACTCCAAAGGTGATGGTGAGGAGTTTGTGAACGAGGTTATGAGTATTGGTAGGACATCTCACATTAATATTGTTAGCTTATTTGGGTTTTGTTTGGAAGGCTCAAAGAGGGCCCTCATATATGAGTATATGCCAAATGGTTCTTTGGATAAGTATATATACTCCGAGAATCCCAAAGCAATTTTAGGATGGGATAAGCTCTATACCATAGCAATTGGGATTGCTCGAGGGTTGGAATACTTGCACCATAGTTGCAATACGCGCATAGTGCATTTCGATATCAAGCCTCAAAATATACTTCTAGATCAGAACTTTCATCCAAAGATTGCTGATTTTGGTTTGGCAAAGTTGTGCCATACCAAGGAGAGCAAGCTTTCTATGACTGGTGCTAGAGGAACACCTGGGTTTATAGCTCCTGAAGTGCATTCTCGAACCTTTGGAGTTGTTTCAGCAAAATCAGATGTTTATAGTTATGGAATGATGTTGCTAGAGATGGTTGGAGGCAGAAAAAATGTTAACTCAATGGCTCAAGAGTCAAGTGAAAAGTATTTTCCACATTGGATTTATGACCACTTTGGTCAAGATGATGGATTACAGGCATGTGAAGTTACACGTGAAAACAAAGGAATCGCCAGAAAAATGAGTGTGATTGGCCTGTGGTGCATCCAAATATTACCAATGCATCGTCCTACCATTGGAAAGGTCTTGGAAATGTTTGAGAGAGGTTCAGATGAACTAGACATGCCACCAAGGCAAAACTTCAGTCAAATATTGTAAGATATTGTTTGAGATACATATATATTTCAATAGTTATTCAATATCATTTACAACAATGTTGATACCACAATTTTTCTCATTCTTTTGCAGCAATGATCCGGCTTACAGTTTGAATGCAGAAAGCTCGAGTATGATTAGTGGTACTAAAAGACAAGTTTCTAGTGAAGTGCTTAAGATGAAGGAGATAAGCATTGTGAATTCAAAACTCTTGCAACGGTTACCAACTCTTTAAAACGGTTACCAAGAAGTGGAATCGAGCATTAAATTTGTGTAGGTGTCTCTATGACAGAGGGTTTTTTTCGAAAGGTGGCAAGAGATCGCCAAAATTATATTAATAGAAGAAAAAGAGAGGAAAAACAATTAGATATTACATGCGACAAGTGACAGGTGGTTAGTAATATGATATTTGTTTTAAAACAGAAGTGGCTACCATATCGGAATCTGCACTGAATCGAGTAACTAAGAAAGTATTTTTTTTTTGAACAGGGTAACTAAGCAAGTATTAATCAGTGAATTGCATGTTGCAGACAACTCTAGACAACGATGATGGAGTTATGTATGAAGATGACATCAACCCCAATCAGAACAGTTGTTGCGCATACCCGTGGTGAAACAGCAGCAACAGTAGCTCGATACTGCTCGTTATTCCCTCGGTCCCAAACATTGTAAAAATTTGGAGAGTCAAAAAAAATCTTAAACTTAACTAAATTTATATGTAAGATAATAATATTTAGAAATTTAACTATTATTAGATTCTTCATTAATTATTTTTATAATATATCAATTTGATATCATAATTTTTATAATATTTTTTATAATTTTAATCAAAATTTAGGATGCTTTAACTTTTCAAGATTCTAGGAATACAATTTGGAATGGAGGGAGTACTTGTTACGGCCTTGTTCTCTTCCCCTTAAAATTGCAAGTTTTCACACTATCTCTCCATTACATCAATCTTTGGTCGCATGCATGGAGCATTAAATATAGATAAAAAATAACTAATTACACAGTTTGTCTCTATTTTGCGAGATGAATCTTTTAAGCCTAATTAATCTATAATTGGATAATAATTGACAAATACAAACGAAATGCTACAGTGTTTCTGAATTCTAACTCCACAGAAAGAGAACAAGGCCTAGACTTCAGAGCTGAGTGCTTGCAATAACCCGGGCCTTATTCTCTTTGCAAGTTTTCCCACTCTCTCTCCATCACATCAATCTTTGACCGCATGCATGGAGCATTAAATATAGATAAAAAATAACTACTTACACAGTTTGGTTCTAAATCACGAGACGAAGGCCTTGTTTTCTTTGCTAAAAGTTCTAACTTCTCTCCATCACATCACCATCACATCAATCTTTGGCCGCACGTATGGAGCATTAAATGTAGATAAAAATATAGCTACTTACACAGTTTTACACAGTTTGGTTCTAAATTACGAGACGAATCTTTTGAGCCTATTTAGTCCATGATTGAATAATATTTATCAAATACAAACGAAAGTGCTACAGGAGTTCGAATTCTAACTTTCTAACTTTTGCCATCAAAGAGAACAAGGCTGAATCTTTTGAACCTAGTTAGTCTATGATTGGATAATATTTATTAAATATAAATAAAAATGCTTAAGGAGTTCGAATTCTAGCATCTTCAGTTCCAACCCTAAAGATAACAAGGCCCCAATCTGACAAATTTTCCACGCACTGTCAAAAATGGTCCGCGCTCTTCCAAGAGACATCATTTCTTGAGTGCCTGTGACGAATGTACACCACACCTTTTTTTTTCGTTGTTTCTAAAAACGAATATACACGGCACTTGACTGCTGCCACTTAACCGTGTCAAGTTCATCGGTGCACTGTTCAGAATTCGTACAGACAAGAGGCAAATCACTACTGAAGCTGTTCAAAACTCCTTTTACAACCGTCCATCACTTTGGAAGTCTTGTGCTCACTGCTGAGTCGTATTATTAGGCTAGTCTCAATGGCTAGTTTCATCTTACAGTTTCCAAGATTTGAAATTTTGATATGAAACAATTCTCTCCCTCAATGCATAGTTTCAATGCACAGTTTCACATACTATTTAAAGCTTCTATGGGTCCACCATTGTCTCTCTCTCCTCTCTTCCACCAATGTCCTTCCTCCATACATATGGATGAAATGAAATAACACTCTCAATGGGGGTTTCACACACTTTCCAATGTTTTGGAAACACCACTATATAGTTTCACCATGGTGAAACTCTCTCCTCCCAATTTCATGCAATTTCATGTAAATGCTGACATGGCAGTCTATTTAATGTGCATGACACTCCCGTGAAACCTCCGTTGAGACTAGCCTTAGCTCCCTGTGTCACGAAGTACATCCAACGGAACCAGCCAGACGTCCTGCGGTCCGGCGAGACGCGACACGACGATGGTCTTGAACGTGTACCCTCCTCGTTCCGCGGCACGGAGCCGTACGTTGTGTCGCATACGTGATTCCGTTTGGAGTGACCGACGGTGCGAGCTGCGAGGGGTCAAGGCTTGAACTGTAGGCAAGCTAGCACACCTTCCATTCCTGTGCTTCTGTTCTGAGCCACGACCCACGAGTCACTTCATCTATGATCTATGACGCGCACAGTACAGGAGGTGTGGTTGGCGTCTCCTTGCCGTTTAAGACGAACCACAGCGGCGTCCTGAAAAAGCCACGGTAAACGTTTTACCGTGAGAGAAGTGCTGCAGCGGGGTACTGGATCAGCTAGGTAACTCGCGTGGCCATCCCACCCACGCCAAATTTGGGTCGATTCCGGCCGCAC
>DXKC01000816.1:0-16446 GCA_031170775.1 Cymbopogon citratus
GGTGCCGTCTGTAAAATGCTCGTGCTTCGCGCCGGATGAATAAATAAAATTTCATTTCGTCCAAATTCGTGTGTTTATCATTTTTTTCTTTTGTTGTTCGATCGTATCTTGTTGCGCGCCGGAGTGCAGAAACAGAGCATAGATTGGACGAGAAAGTGAAGAAACAGTATGTTCTCAAAAAAAGAGTGGAAGAGAAGTATGCCGGTTGGTGACACAGACTGGTAGCAATGGACCCATATCAGTGCCAGGTGGTATTATCATTCGGCACTGATATAGGGACAGACGATCACTGCCGGTTGGTGTTATCAACCGGCATAGATGAAACCCACTACTGCTGGATGTTGGCTAGCCCGGATCATTTTCTGATTTTGAGCTATAGGACCGGCAGTGATGGGTCATCAGTACCGGGTGGATCTAATCCGGCACTGAAGGTGGTAGCACTGATGTGCAAATCTGTAGTAGTGCATCTTTGGCTAAACGAAGCAGGAGTGTTATTAGCCCCAATAAAGGTTGCCACAATTGCCCAACAACTATGGCAATTGGACATAAGAAGAACAGATGATTAACAGATTCAGAATCATGATAGAAGTAACAGGTTGGGTCCCAGCCCATTTTCTTTTCTCATGTTGTCTTTGGTTAGAATAGCATCGTTGACAATCAGCCAGATGAAAATTTTAATCTTGGGGGTAATTTTTCCTTTCCAAATCTTTTGCAGGAAAGTGCCACAGTCAGCACCAGTAAGGGCATTGTAAGTTGATTTAACAGAAAACACTCTTTTTTTTTCTCAAATTTCCACACGACCACGTCCTCACCCTCCACAAGATTAGTTTCCAAGCATGTATTAACAATATATTGTTCCAGCAGTTATTCAAATCATCAGTCAACCATCTCTTGAACGTGACATCAACTTCACCATTAATCAACTGGTGAACAGAGATGTCCTGCTGGTTGCAAATCTTAAACAGATCAGGGTAGGCATAATAGAAGGGATCATTATCCAGCTACAAATCTTTCCACGCAAGAGTCGACTTACCATCTTTGATTTTTGTTTTCCTGCCCTCAAGGTATATATTTTTTATTGTGAGCAAATCTGCCCAGATAGGGGAATCAATTTGCTTATATATATGTGTTGGTATAGGTTAATGCACACTCTAGTCTTATCCGCAAGTGCACAGATAATCTACTACCGTTGTAGCACTTCACCAGGATAACCCAGTTTGAAATATCGAACCCAAAGGAACGGTTGTGATGTAGGTAGAGTCTATAGCTTAATCCGAGGGGTATGACAGTTAAGGATGAGGAAATAGAAAATAGGAGGGACTCCTAGGGCTGTCTAGTTCTTATTCTTAAGTAAGTTATATGATTCTGATTTAGTTGGGGATTATGATAGAAGGTTCACAAACAGAGTATGACCTACTATGTAATTGGGTCCTGCTCAGCCTATAGACGGGAGGTAGACTACAAAAGATTCAACAAGGCTAGTCACCCTTGCAAGCTACCACCGGTCCGGAATATAGGGTACATTATACAAGCAATCAAGTCTAAGCACCACGCTTACACTATGACGGCTACTCTAATTCTAGCGCTACTAGAATCAAAGTACTCAAAAGAGAGTTGCAAACCAAAAAAACCTTAATAACAATGTTACTTACTGAAAAACTAAAAGTTGATCACCAGAGAAATCTCGAATTCTTGAATATGAAGAAGTTAAAGAACTTGAATCCGCAGGTACAAGGCATAGAAGAAGATCCGACAGGCCGGCCTTCCTCTAAATCTCTTCCCTCTCTCTTTCTCTTCTAAATCTCTAAAACCCTAACTTTACAACTAGATGAACAAGAGCTAAAGGACCTAGAACTAGAAGATGAACTAGAACTAGAAGTAGACAACTAGACAACTAGAGGGATCTCTACTTCTACTTGAATGGAGGGTTGAAACCCTAGTTTTGGCTCTGGATGTAGATGATGAAGATGGAGATAGCTTCTGAGGGCCTTCAGGTCTGATTGTATAGCCCGGTGGGGTGAACCGCGGCCCTTGGATCAAACCGACTTGAAACAATGGTTGAGATACGATGTAGAGGTCGGTTGGAGACCGTCACGCGAAGGAGGGGGCACTTCTAGGTGGGCCCAGGCCGGCCGGCCTAGGGGTAGGGCCGGCCGGTCCCACTTGTTAGTCTTTGGGCTTCATCTTTGTTCAGGTGCCTTCTGGAGTCTTCCATGTCTTTCTAGTGCGACTTTCCGATCCGTTTGAGCAAATAGTCGTGTCGTGGTGGGATTCTATCTCTTTCCATTCCTGTTTAAGTCCCTGGAAAATACAGTTTCACAAAGCTGTGGAATTCTGTTAGTTTAAACCCTATAAATATGATGATTCTAGAATACTCCAGAGTTTTCCTAAGTTGAATTCCGTAGCAGGATCAATATCTTCTTTATCGTGGCTCTGATCATAGGGTATCATAGGTCCGTTTCGATCGTCTCAACAAGCTCTTCGCAATGGTGCACTGAAATTCATCATTTGAAACACTTTTATTTGCAAAATCAGAGCATACCTGCAAAACAAATGAAAACACCATAACTCGTGGAAAAACATTAGTTCAAACCCTATTCTATAGTGATGATATTCATTTTATACATTTTTTCATAGTTGGTTGATGGCTTATTTTAGACATTAAGAGGCATCAACAATATGCTTGACTGACACCACATTATCTTTTTTCAAATATTTGAAGGTGACAATCTCTTGCCAGAGGCCATTTTCTTTTTCTAGCTTCCACCACCATTTACATAAAGACTTAAGTTCATTTTCCTAAGTTATTTAATGCCCAAGCCCCCCTTCTTTTTACTCTTACAAATCTTAGGCCACCTAACAAGGTGGTATTTTCTTTTCACTTGCCCTCCTTGCCAACAAAAAAAAAAGAATGTCCTCTTAGATTTATCAATCTCACTGATGACAGTCTTAGGAAGGAGATATATTGACATATGGTAAGTGGGGGCATTGTTCATGCTGGCTGTGATCAAAGTAGACCTACCATCAATTGACATTGAGGAGCCCTTCCACTCATCCAATCTCTTGGCAACTTTTCTCATGAGGGATAACCAATCCACAACATGGAGCCTACTAGAACTTACTGGGACCCCAAGATATTTGATAAGGAAAAGTAATAATAGTATATATGCGCTAAGTAACCCAATAAAGCTTAAATATATGGATTAAGTTAAAAGTATCCACTAAATACAGTAAAAAAGTTTCAAAAGTCATACCAATAATTGAAATATAGGCGTAATATATTAACAGGTGAACTTTAGAACAAAGATCGACTGCCACCTGAACAATTCTGATCACAAATTCACTTAGATGCCAGTGCGGGGCAGAGTGAACGCCCAACCAGACAACCAGACGAGAACACGACTCACGAGGATGACTGGACAACGACAAGCGGCCTTGCAACAGCCGATGACATGAACGACCTGTACTGGCGTCGGGTGTCAGTGTAGGGCAGGGCATCAAGGGCAAAGACTCTGAGGTCGAACTGATGCACTGCGCCGCTGCGTGCGATCCGTCATCCGGGGCTTGTTTAGATGGGAGTTGAAAAGAAGAAAGTTAAAATTCTGAGTACTGTAGTATTTTTGTTTTTATTTGACAAATATTGTTTAATTATGGATTAATTAGGCTCAAAAGATTCGTCTCGTGATGTCCAACTAAACTGTGTAATTAGTTTTTGTTTTTACCTACATTTAATGCTCCATATAAGCGGCTAAAAATTGATATGATGATGATGTGATGGAGAGAGAGTGAAACTTCTGGCAATCTAAACAAGGCCCCGGTCTTCATCGCTGGCTGCATGGCTGCATGGGCCGCGTGGCCGTGGGCCTGACGCTCAGCCAGCAGCGTGGCCTAACGCTCAGCTCACGGCCTGCCTCTCGCGACGCAAATGAGATTAGGTATTTCTATTTTTTGTTTTATAAAAATATGTATATGTACCTGCTCTCTCCCGCCGGAAAAATAGGTTATGCCGGTGCATACTTGGCATATCCTGCAGCTCCGCTACTATGATCATCTTAGGATCATCATCCCCTCGTACCACCTGTAGTACTGCTGAGGTCACTTGCGTACCACACAATTCTCAATGGCATAAGAAGAAGTGGGGCGGGAAACCATATGATCCCGAGGCCTTCGTGGGGAACGTATAGAACAACGCTTCCTGCACCACTTTTCTCAAGAAAGGTTGCAACAGTTTATCGTTCATTTCTAAGGAGACTTCTTGCCAGAACTGTACTTAATACAACCTCCATATTGTGCACGCCTTGAAAACGAGACAAATTTCCACAAAAAATCATTGCTAGATCCCTCATCTCCCGATCGTCCTCTGTAAACTCCCCCATTAGCTATCTTCAGCTTGGTGATTCTGTTTCTCCATTGACTATGGCTTGCACTTAGACGGAAGAACCGAGTGTTTCTATAGCGCACCACAAGCCACATAATTTTGGACCTTTGCCACCATAAGATCTCCTCTCTATGATTTGGCTACACGATACGTTCGTTGGTCTTCATCTCGGCATGAGAAGGTGCAGGTCACTATGGGGTCTGACTGCTCCACCTCTGCAGTTAGCTTGCACAGGTCCAATCGCACATTCCCAAATGACGATCATTCCTAGTGCTGCAGATGGCCGCCAATGTCCTTTAGATTGCATTGTAGATCAACCATGGTCGACGGCTCTGACCCTCCCCAGGCTTCCTCCAACGAAGATGAGAAATCCTCATGGGTTTAACTTCGGTCTCTCAACTTATAAGTCTAAATGGATCTTAATAAGACATTTAAAACTAAAGCATATAAAGCCTATGGGCCTACACATTATTGGTTGTCGTAATGGTTCGCTGACACAAAGGGATTCTTTAACTGAACACCATATATTTTTGTGTATGTATTGGCCCATAATTGTATTCATATATCTCGGCCCAAAATCTACCAGACCTCAAATCTTTAATCAACGGTTGAGATTAATTCCATATGTATATAAAAGGTAAGTCCAACCCTAGCCTTACTTACCCTGTGTCGAGCGCCGCCGTCACCACCTCGCAGTCCGCCTCATCGCCTCCCCACCATCTCATCAAACTAGCTTGATTGTGGTTATCCACACATCCGCAGTACGTCCTCACATCAGCCTCACCAGATTCAGCGGCTCACCACCACCAGTTCCGCGCAACCAAAAGATCAAATCGCCCGGAGGAGGAAAGTACTGAGTTTGCAACGTTTTTGAAAATACTTTGTTCACAAATAGAGATCCCTATTTCTAGAAATGCTCCATGACGCTTCCATGTCGGCCATACAATGAATTGGGGTCGCCGTCAGCGAACCCCCTACCGCGCTTGCTACCTGGCCGCCGTCACCACCACTTTTTGTCTAGTGGTGGCGGCAGCCCGCTGCGGCGCCGAACAAGGCACTATAGCGACATCTTCTCCCTCCCCTCCCACCTTTTCTCCCCTTCATTCCGTGAATTATCTTTTCTCGATGACTTCGATGCCCGACGGCGAAACAGGAGACTGGTGTCACCATCGGATCGATGACTTCTGTTAGATCTAGTGAACCCCACCCCCAGATCTGGTGCCGAGGGTGGTCGTGAGTGTGGTGGCAACATGCGCTCGTGCTATGGGCATAGTGAGTGGCGGCGACGACGGTCTCGGCGCATGCTGGTTGCTATTGTGGCGGGCGGGGACCTAGGTGCACCAGGGGTGGGCGCGCGACTAGGTCGCGGCATGCGGCACACTGAAGCTCAGTGCAGCTGGCTATCATCTAGTTTTGGAGTCCTGTAGCGGCGCAGTCACTCCTTCAGTTCATCTAGCATAGCCACAGAGGAGTACGATGGCTCAATCTCAGGCCAGATCTGAGGATGGCCCTGCAGCGGCGCGGGGCACATGGTTTGGTCGTGGGTGAGACTGTTGAAGGGCTACGTGCTCATTCTATGTGCGTGTGTCAAGGGACAAACATCTGCACGATCTAGTTTGGCCGAGGGCTTGATGATGATGGGGCTGTGTGTCCATGTGCACTCTCCCCTCTATGCTGCTCTCTGTTCGTTTTTGGCTTTTGAGGGCCTTCTCGACTGCTTGTCGGTGGTGTCAATGAGCTGGTTGGTATGGACACTTTTTGGTGCGCGCGTCGCACCATTGTAAGCAATACCAAGAACGACTTCACGTGGTGTGTTGTGGCGACTACCGGCACCTCCTGTATCTAGGCGGAGACGCTTGCCGGTGCATGTGCCTCCCACCATCCCCTGTAGGTCCGGTAACGGTGTCGCAATGTAGCAATGACCGGCACCCCCCCTCTGTCAAGGTGTGGATTCTTACCGGTGCGCGCCTCCCACCATCACGGGCAAGTCCGGGAATCGCACTACGCGGTTGTGGTGGAATCAACACTTTGGTACTATCTAGGCATAGACACGTGCCGCTGTGCACCTCCCACCATTGTGGTAGAGTTCAGGAATGGCTCCACATGGTGTGGCGGTGGTGGGCACCTCCCCAAGCCTGCACCACAACAAATCCTTGTATTGACAGCCAAAGTTTAGCAACCACAGATAATATGTGGTCGTCGGGTTGCATTTGGCATCCGTCTGAGTGTTCGTCAAGTTGCGCGACAACCAAATTCTATCTGGTCGTGATGGAGGTTTCCTTGTGGTCGCTAACTGCACCCGGCCCGTCCCTCGCCCCTCACCACGGGCCTCTTCATCCACCAACTCCCATGGCTGCATTTCACGGTCGCACCAACATTTTACCCTGCACCTCTCCGCCATAATCACTGCTGCCATCACCATCCCTGCACGCCTCCTCTTCTTCGGCAGAAATCATCGAGCTTCCCACACCCACCCGCCCATGCGCCTCCCCAATCGGATGCGTGCGAAGACGCACTACGGCGGTGTCTCCCACTGTCCCACCGCCATGGCAGGCAGGGACCCCAGTGACGGCAGCCCCGTTGATGTGTACCCGCTGTGCCACGAGGCCGGGAGCCTTCGCAGGCCAGGGACCAGACACGGCGATGACAAAAGCACACCCAAATCTTGATGAGCCCATACAGTAAGTCGTAGTCTTGATTATGGATTTCGCAAAGATCTGTATCTCAAGAAGCATGTCCCTCTTCAATCCCTCACTCTGTATCAATGACCACTTATTGTTCGATCATTGAAAAGTTAACGATCGGAAATATTATGTGGTCGTTAATTATATTAACGAATAAGCTTTTAACGACCATGGACGACAACACTTTTGTCGCCGTTAATAACTTTTAACGACCACATTTGGACTTTTAACGACCACATCATATCCCGTCGTTAATACCGCTTTTTCTTATAGTACTGGTTGCTCGACGCTCCCAGCCTAGAGCTCAACCTTGGAGGTCTTGGTCGTAGGCCGCATGCCACAACGCAATGCCCCCAGGTGGCTAGGCCTTAGTAGTGTGAAGTAAGGTGAAGGTGCAGCATCCCAAGGCTTCAGCGGCACCCCGCAGCCCTAGGGGCAGTCTCAATTCCCATATGTGCAACACATATGAGATTTGTCATACTATTTTGGGTTTTAGACAAATCATCATATTTCAAACATCATGTTCGGTTTCGAGAATGGATTTCCACTTGAATTGGTGTTCAGGGTGGATTCAGGTTTTGAGTGTGGGTTTCAGTTTTGGTTGCCCAGATACTCCACCCAATCCAAATTGGCAAGACAACATTCAAGTCCAAGCATTTGTGAGGACTTGGTACACTGAAGGAGAAACGGATGATCACACTAGTTGAATGGCTAAAGTGCTTTTACTACTAATAAGACTAGTATAATGCACATGCTAATACTAGGACAACACATGTACATTGAAAGTAGAATTGAAGTATCTATGCAAACTTAAGCATCTTTCATATGGAGAAACAGTCAGGTCCAATCTTGGCAAATCTGTAAGCATCTTCCATATGGAGACTATTATGCTACAGCAGTCTACTATAAGCACACCAAAAAAATAGCCAGCTTGCTTCGGTCAAATTATAGGTATATGGTTCCCACTCCATGTTAAACAATTTTGCTCCAGCCAGCATCTAGCTAGCTTCCCGTCACTCCCATCACGACGACGACTGCGGCCGCCGCCACCATCGTCCACGTCATTCCCGGCCTTGCTCAACACCTTCACCAGCTATGAGTGACACCACAAAACCCTACCCACACACAGATGGACCAAAACCCGCATCAGATTACAACCATGAAAGGAGAGCTCTTGAAATTCACATTATATTCTTTAATAGGCTGAAGGGTTCCACCATCTAGAAAAGAACCATAACAAGTCATTCTCATGCGTGAACACTTAATATTTTAACTTAAGTAAAATTTCGTTGTTCAACTCAGACTTATGAGTTTTTCCCCTTGAAATAGATAGAAATTAACAACTATGTATTTTACCAGATACTTGTTGTAGATGAGGGCTGAATGTTGAGTGCAGCGTCATGGTAGTACAACACATTGTCTTATATTGAGAAAATTTAGTATCCTTTGAGATCATCATTTAGTGAATATGCTGCCAATGGCACCATCTATGCTCCAAATATTATCCGAAGAACAAACTTAGAGTATTGGTTAGAGCTGAAAATGCCTTGCTTATAATGTCAGATCACACAACCACCTGCACAGTAACTGACAGAAGCATGATCCATGTAATTTTTGTTCAAGAAAGGATAATTCAAGCACATCTACAGGAATGTGCTTAAAAAACTCACTCAAACAATTAGGACACACGGTTTATGCAATTTATCAAGCTTCCGGTGCTAACGCTATGGCATCAGGCATGAACTGCAATTAGCTTGAAGATGATTCAGCCTTCATTAATATCTATAGGTACATTTTCCTGTCATACAAACCATAGCATAAGTAGCAAAACTCTTGCATGTCTTAATTTTTCAGTACAGAAAAGGTTACCCACCTCCTCATGCTATGGATGTACAGAACCGGTCAACGCTGTGGTCAGCCTTCAGACCATCTCAGAGCGGTCAGCAAGTAACAATGCCGTCAGTTCTTCTCTCCGTTTTGGCAGCTCCTGAAACACCATACAGATTGAGGAAATCATGAAATATTTTCTGAGAAAGCCATATCACATTCTCAAAGGCCGGCCCTGTTGGAACTAGTCCTATAAGCACACCCGCTCACGCTCAGACGCAAGGAGGATAGAAAATATAGAAGACACAGAAGCTATTGGCGACGAACGCCCGGCCGCCGGACGGCCTGTATGTTGGCTTCTAATTAACTCAAAAGGACTCGAACACTGGACACAAACGATTACATCCGGCTTTATAGCCATGGCAACACACCACCCACGCAACTACCGAGCCAGTCACCATGCGCACGAAGCCACGAACTTCTTGGTGACCCACTCCTCCGAACTCCATGCAGAGCCGCCACTCTCCACGAGTCCACGAGACTCGGTCTCCAACTGCGTCGTCTGTGCATGCCACACCCTGCCTCCTTCACCACACGTCTAAGACTTGCCATCAGCCGAACCGACTAATGCAATCCTAACAAACTACATGCAGTCTAATGACTCCGGCCAACGTGAACACATCACGTATCCAGCCACAACTAAGCCAAACACGTTAACACATAACGTGACTGACATCTATTCTATATGCAAGACTCAAAACTAATTCAAGTCATGATTATTTCCAACATTGCCTCCCCTAATCTTGACTTGCGCACTCAACGCTTCATCACATAAGGGTCCGCTCGCCATCAGTCGTTGCAAGTAGCGCCTCTTCCTGCTTCCTGGGACATTCACGAGAGAAATGCCCACGCTTGCCGTAGTCATAGCACTTGCCTTTCTTATTCTTTGACTTGCGCTCGCCATTCTCGGAGTAGGTGCTGCTGCTCCCGTCGCCGTCGCTGTTGCCGCCGCGGCCACCACCTCGGCTGTTCTGCGCATCGCCCGCACGTGCGCGGTCCTTGTTGCGTCGCTGACGTCGACGTGCCTCCCACTGCTCCTCCGTGAGAAGCAGCTGCCCGGTGCGCTCGCCTCCAAGCTCGACGCCGCCGCAACGCTCCTCCGCCACGCGCAGCCTGCCGACGAGCTCCTCCAGCGACATCTTCTTGAAGTCGGCGAACATCTCGATGGTGCACGCAACTTGGTTGAACCTCGACGGCACAACCCGCAGCATCTTCTTGACAACGCGCTCGTCCTCCATGTCCTCGCCCAACTCGCGCAGCTCCGCGGCGAGAGAGCCAAGCCGCATGGCGAAGTCGTCGATCGGCTCACCATCCTTGAACGCCGCGTTCTCGAACTGCTTGAGGAGGTGCTGCGCCTTGGCCTCCTGCACACGCGTGTCGCCCATCCGCAGCGACTTGACCGCCGCCCAAGCCTCCTTGACGGTCTCCTTCGCAGCGAGGCCGGACTTCATCTCCGGCGGCACACCGCGCAGGATCATGGCCAGCGCCCGCCGATCCTTGCTACGCTCGGCCTTGCCGGTCTCCACGGCATCCCATAGCTCCATGCCCTCGAGATTGACTTGCATCTCGAGCGCCCACTCGCGGTAGTTCATCTTCGTCAGCTTCGGGATCTCGGCGCCACCAAAACTGCGCTCCACCACGACCGTACGTGGCGAGCTGGTGCCTTCCTTCACATCACCACCGGCCATCGTCGTTGCCGTCGGACCTCTGCGTGGGATCACGCGCTTCTTCTTCGGCGGCTCTCGTGGTGGACTAATGGAACCACCGTAGTGCATAAACCCCGGCTCCGGTACCAAATGATGGCTTTGCCCAGGAACACTCACACGAACGCAAGAAACAGGAAGCTTGGCGACGAACGCCCCGGCCGACGAACGGCCTGTATGTTGGCTTTCTTATTCACTGGACTTGGCAAATGAACACAGAGGAGTACGGGGGCTACAAATAGGCCACGGACTGAAGGAGCTAACCTCCACGTCCGGCCATCATGCCATGATCCGCATGACTTGCTCAGCGACGTCTGAGAGCCACTCGCTCATCCAGGCATCACGGCTTCTCCATGCAAACCGGCAACACACGCACACCACTCACTCTTGCATGCAACTAACTAGTCTCCTAACAAACTATGACTTAATCCTGGACACTAACTCACACCGCAGCTAGCCTGCATGGCACGAACCTGGACATACCAAATTAACAAAACACCACCACGAAGCAGCTACGCACACACCATGGCACTGTCGTGGTTTATTCTAACAATCACCCCCTAAACCACGACACCCCCGTACGCCCAGCCTACATGAGCGTCTGCTCGTTGTCGACATCAGCGAGGAGAGCTGTTTCCTTCCTTTTCGCACGGCACTCCTTGCCCGTGTGGCCGCGCTCGCCGCACTCATAGCATCGCCCACGGAAGCGGCTCCCGCCACGCCCGCTTCCCAAGCTCGTGGTGCTGCGAGCGTCGCCGTCGCCGTCGCGGCCACCGCCACGGCCATTCTGCGCATCGCCCGTACGTGCATGATCCTTGCTGCGTCGCTGACGACGACGCGCCTCCCACTGCTCCTCCGTGAGCAGCAGCTGCCCAGTGCGCTCGCCTCCAAGCTCACCGCCGCCACAACGCTCCTCGGCCACGCGCAGCCTGCCGACGAGCTCCTCGAGCGACAACTTCTTGAAGTCGGCGAACATCTCGATAGAGCACGCAACTTGGTTGAACCTCGACGGCACAACCCTCAGCATCTTCTTGACGACGCGCTCGTCCTCCATGTCCTCGCCCAACTCGCGCAGCTCCGCGGCGAGAGAGCCAAGCCGCAAGGCGAAGTCGTCGATCGCCTCACCGTCCTTGAACGCCGCGTTCTCGAACTGCTTGAGGAGGTGCTGCGCCTTGGCCTCCTGCACACGCGTGTCGCCCATCCGCAGCGACTTGACCGCCGCCCAAGCCTCCTTGACGGTCTCCTTCGCAGCGAGGCCGGACTTCATCTCCGGCGGCACACCGCGCAGGATCACGGCCAGCGCCCGCCGATCCTTGCTACGCTCGGCCTTGCCGGTCTCCACAGCATCCCAAAGCTCCATGCCCTCGAGATTGACTTGCACCTCGAGCGCCCACTCGCGGTAGTTCGTCTTCGTCAGCTTCGGGATCTCGGCGCCCCCGAAAGCACGCTCCACCACGACCGTACGCGGCGAGCTGGTGCCTTCCTTCGCATCACCACCGGCCATCGTCGCCGTCGGACCTCTGCGTGGAATCACGCGCTTCTTCTTCGATGGCTCTCGTGGTGGACTAATGGAACCACTATAGTACATACACCGGCTCCGGTACCAATTGTTGGAACTAGTCCTATAACCACTCTCGCTCACGCTCAGACGCAAGGAGGATAGAAAATATAGAAGACACAGACGCTATTGGCGACGAACGCCCCGGCCGCCGGACGGCCTGTATGTTGGCTTCTAATTAACTCAAAAGGACTCGAACACTGGACACAAACGATTACATCCGGCTTTATAGCCATGGCAACGCACCACCCACGCAACTACCGAGCCAGTCACCATACGCACGAAGCCACGAACTTCTTGGTGGCCCACTCCTCCGAACTCCATGCAGAGCCGCTGCTCTCCACGAGTCCACGAGACTCGGTCTCCAACTGCGCCGTCTGTGCATGCCACACCCTGCCTCCTTCGCCACACGTCGGAGACTTGTCATCGGCCGAACCGACTAATGCAATCCTAACAAACTACATGCAGTCTAATGACTACGGCCAACGTGAACACATCACGTATCGAGCCTCAACTAAGCCAAACACGTTAACACATAACGTGACTGACATCTATTCTATATGCAGGACTCAAAACTAATTCAAGTCATGATTATTTCCAACACCTTCCTCCAGCTGGCTCTTGTCCCAATCTTCATACATTCCTGTCCAGTACATCATAAGTGCATTTATGTGACAACAAATTTCCAGTGGATTTTTTATCAGTTTCTTTTCAAAAAGACGCTTTATTCCTACTCTTCCAGATCGCCCAGCAAATGGCCCCAATTCCCCAAGCATGAAACATTTTGCCATTTTTGAGCCATTTCTCACACCACATCCAACATTGATCCAGCGATTCTGGTATGTCAGTGGCCCCAATACAAGTAGCTACAATTGACCAGAAAACTCTTGCAATAGGGCATTGGAAAAATAAATGAGAAGCAGTTTCAACACAATCACAAAAAACACATTTGGGATCTCCATCCCAATTTCTTTTCCTCATGTTGTCTTTTGTTACAACAGCATCATTGGTTATCAACCATAGAAAGATTTTGAATTTCTCAGTGATTTTGCTTTTCCAAATCTTTTTATGAAAGAGCCCAATACTTGTTCTAGTTAAATTATCATAGACAGATTTGACGGTGAACTCTTTTTTCCCACCCCCCTGCCCTGGATATTCTATCATCCTGGTCTTCTATTTGAGTCTTATCCGCATCTGTCAATATTTTTTCCCATTCCTCCCTCAATTCTCTGTACAACCATCTCCTAAATGTAATAGGGGTCCATCTCCTGGTTTTTCTGATCACTTGCTTTTTCTCTTACCATGCTATTTATTGTTTATTTAATTAACTATTAGTACTGTTTCCACCCTACATATTTCACTTCGTATGCCATGACCCTTACCATTCCAAATGATAGTTTTGTTGCTCGCCTTGCGTTTCTTCTCCATCTTGTATAGCTTCAGTTTCTATAACTTTTCTGCTCTCTTACATAAAAAGGGAAAAAAATGCAGCTCTCTGTTATTAAATTAAAAATAAGTAATCTGCAGTTTTCCCCATCTATGTGTTAACAACGATCTCCAGTGATTATATGAATCGCTAAAAGTATTTTCATAGCATCATAACTTTGATTTTTTTTAACATATCTATGTAAAGCCACTAAAAATAATGTCAAGCCATGTCTCAGACGACTGTTAAAACAACTGGTGGGTTGCAAAAACATTTTAATTTTTTTTTCAACTTACACGGGCGTCTTCTCACTGCTAATTTTGTCAGTTTAAATATCTCCAGATCTCCTCATTCCGTGAAAGCAAGTCAGATGACAGGCGGTTCTACATAATTACTCCAACCAAGACACTGCAGCTAAGAACAGATTCTGCTAATGAACGAGAGGCTTGGATTGAAGCACTTGTTTCTGCTCGAGCTGAATCTTGCCCAGGTGGGGGTTTATTATGTAACCAGAATGATGCATCATTTTCTACGGAGAGGCTTAGAAATCGCATGCATGAAGAAGGCCTTGGTGAGGAGATAATTGAAGACTGTGAACAGATTGTCCATTCGGAATTCTCACAGTATCACACAAAGATGAAACAACGCTGTGAAGAATATGTAAGCTTTATCAGCAGTCTTCCACAACAGCTTGAGGTAATGTTCTCGCACTATATGCCCATTAGTATATTAGTAAAGTCATGCTACCCTACTATTTTCAATTTTGATCAATTAATGTATTAATTCTGCTCTCCGGAGGCATTTGATGCCCAGTTTACCCCTTTAAGTTTTATTTAAGTCTGATGGATTCTGCTTGTTCAGAATTGTTTAACTTAAAAAAAAACTTCTGAACAAGAATAATCCATCTAAAAAGACTAATTGCATGCCAAGCAAAAAAAGGAGAAAATAAGAAAGAACTGTTCCAACTTCTTTGCAAGTTTCCTTTGTCTTCTCTTCTTTTTTCTTTTCTTTTCTTTTCATACAACCGTCACAAAGTAAAGCGATCCAGGTGATTAAAGATTTCAGTCCTTTTCGCATCTTATCAAACCCCTTGTTTTCTTGGCACCACCATTTGGAAAAGCGAGTCACTCTAGGCATTTAGTAATTGTCAACAATCCTAATCTGTTCTGGATTAGAGTCCAAATCTGTCGATTGAAAACACAGGACACAAGGATATACTGAATCGACTCTCTTCTTGATCACAGACTGATGTGTCGTGTGTTAAAACATGGAACTCTAGATATAATACATTGTGGAATACGCGGACCTATCTACCAATTGGCAACTACCTTCTAGGGAAATCATTTTTACTGTCTACATTCAACTTCTTGACCGCTAGCTGCAATTCCTTTTCATTGTTTCATGATGATATGCTGTGTTTTTCAGGTACTTAATGCAGACGACAATCCTACTATGATTGAGCTCCACTCGCACTTGATGAAACCTGAATATTCCAGCTCTGGACAAGGAAAATGTAGTGGTACTTGATTTTTGAAATCCTTTTCTTTCGCTTGTTGTTTATGCTTTCTATATTATTCTAACATATGCACTTAATGCTGTCTCCAAAACATGCATGCTCCCCTTCCCCTCCCCTTAAACTATATTTTAACATGTTTGCTTACTATTAATTTAACATCAGAGAGCAGCAATACAGAATCTTCTGATGATGTTGGACAAGAGGAGTTGGATGAACTTTTGGATGACGATGACTATCATTTTTATGATACAAGGCAGAGCTTCAGTGATTCAGCAGCAATTTCTTGCTTGAAGATGAAAGGTTCAAATTCTGGCAAGGATACCTTTCTGTATGGTGATAAATTTGTGAAACCAAGAGCTGGTATGGGTAACAGTGAGTGCCTGTCGCTGTTTTTCAAGCGTCGCACAAAGTTGCCTGATCCAGTTGAGAAGGAAAAGGGTGTTAGTCTTTGGTCAATGATCAAGGATAATGTTGGAAGAGATCTTACACGAGTATGTCTGCCTGTTTACTTTAACGAACCATTATCATCTCTTCAAAAATGCTTTGAAGACTTGGAATATTCTTATTTGTTGGATCGTGCATATGAATGTGGCCGAAAGGTATTACTCTTGCTACAAGTTCCCACTCGATAATTGATTAGTTGAGTTAGTATCTTTATTGTAAGGTTTATTAAGTAGATTTGACTTGTGAAATAATTTCTCAATTATTATGCTTCTGAATTCAGGGGGACATTTTGATGAGAATTCTTAACGTTGCCGCATTTGCGGTTTCTGGGTACGCTTCCTCAGATAGGCGCCCCTGCAAACCTTTCAATCCATTGTTAGGGGAAACCTATGAAGCAGATTACCCTGAAAATGGAATCCGTTTCTTCTCTGAAAAGGTCTATTCTTTGTTAAAAAGCTACCCTTTTTTGTTTCTGTTAAATCATAAGAGCTATCTTGGTCTACTGACACAAATTATTGGACTTGCAATATTAACTGAATTATGCAGTGTGACTAGTTTCTAAATGAGTATTTCAATTGAAAAGAAGAACTACAAGTCAGAGCAGTGATTTAATTCAATGAAAAGTGCACGGTACAACCATTGGTTCATCGTGTCCTGTTAACTGATTGTTGCGGTTACATCGATACTGTTTTATGATGCTAGACCTTCAGTACAAACTATAGCTGGAGTTAATTATGATGCTCCATTTCTGGCACCAGGTTAGTCATCATCCAATGGTTATGGCTTGTCATTGTGAAGGAAAAGGCTGGAAATTTTGGGGAGACAGCAATGTAAAGAGCAAGTTCTGGGG
>DXKC01000817.1:0-22365 GCA_031170775.1 Cymbopogon citratus
TAGTCCCATCTTATATTTCATTAGTTATCTACGTTATTGTTTAGTTGGTCGAGTCTTCATGTCCGAGAAGCAATGGTGATTCGAATTGATTTACCCAGCTGGGGATCCCTAACCACATGACCTATGCAGGTTCCACCTACATATATCAACCTTCTCCAATGGGACATCTATCACTAGAACGGCTCTGCGCCACCCGAGAGTACGGTACCCCTCGAACCCGAGACCTTTTCTCCTGAGGGTCTCCGCCACTTCTGCCATCTCTCCACTCCCAGTGTGTGGGTAACCTTGCTTGTGATAGAATAGCCATGATCAGGCTTACTGGAGTATGCGGTCAGTTACAAGTCACAACCACGAATCGGCCCAACAACAGGGTCCTAACTTGACACAGATGGGCACGTCTATCGAGACTCCTTTCCCGACATAAGTACCAACTAGTCCCAATTTATTATCACTTTCCTTCAATCCCATCATAAAACATTTTCTTTGAAATCTGACTTATTAATCATGGCTAAGCATAATAAGCATTTTAAGTAAAGTAGTTAAAACAGGTATCAAGGATGATATTCAATAATCAAGGTTGGTAATGCAGCAATTAGGTATTGTAGCATTTCATAATTTAAATAATAAAAACTTTCACAATCCAAGGAAGAGTTTAAATGCACCGGGGCTTGCCTTGATTTGCAGGGTATTCGAATTCTTCAGGTACACCACAGGTATCTAGACCCTCTTCAACAGAAACCACTTCTTCAGGCGGAAGCTCGACTTTCACTTCTGAGTTACCATTCCCTACACGTGATAATAATAATGCATGCTCAATGGAATGTTTATGATGACATCTGATAATGCAGTAGTGCAGAGAAATAACATTTAAGAACTTGAGTACAACTTTTCTTCACGATAAAGTTGCAATCCAACAAACCCTAAAACAACCCCTATCGTTAACAAACTAATCAGGAATTCTATTATCAAACATTTGCCATGGATCATCATCATGTCCTAGACCCATGGACATCACACAATCCAAAGTCACACAATTCCTAAGTCATTAGCTTAAGTAATTAATTAATTACTCAACTAACTAATTATTTAAATAAACATAAATTATGAAAGAAATCAACTTTTTCAAAATAAGTCCAAAATTTTTGTGAAATATTATCTTGACCTAAAATGATGGAAAAACAAATTTCATGATTTTTGGATAATTATTTTATCCAAGAAAAATCATGGAAAGTCCATTTTTCAATTAAAAGATGTAATTTTATCTGCTACAAAAAGTGCTCAAATTTCAAATTTTTCCTAGATTCTACATCTATTGAAAAGGCTACACAGAAATTTTCATAATTTGTGGATTAGTAATTATTTTTATATAAATTATCAAAGAAAAACACCATTTAAATATTTTTAGAAAATAGAAAAGGCTTCTCTGCCTTGTTGGGCTAGGCTTGTCAAGCCGGGCCACCAAGTCACCCAGCCGGCCCAACAGGCAACTTGCTGGGCCGTGAGGGCGCCCGCCGGCTTGCCGGCGTGAACTCGCCGGTGGCGAGGCCAAGGGCGACGTGGTCAGGTCCTATGCGCTCCCCTAGGCAGCGCGGACCTACCCGACCCACTACTTGACTCTAGCCAGCGCTGTGACAAGCAGAGCGGCGGCCATGGCGGACCGGTGATGCAATGGCGACGACTGAGACCTTCACCGGTCACAATAAGTTTACTAACCGGCACTGCATCCTCCTAAGAACCTGCTACGCCATTCAATCAAAAGAAAACACGGGATAAATGAGCTTAGACCGGCGCGCGGCGGTGCGGCAGGGCGACACCTCGCCGGTGATAGCATTCTGATGAACTTGATGCATTAACAGCCAAAACAAGGGCACTCTAAGTTCTAGGGGCTCACCCCGAGCATGGTGCACGTGCTAATCCGGTCGGCGAAGGTTTGGAAATGAGAGCTTGGCGGCAGCGGTAATGGCAATGATGCGCTATGACAATGCGGGTGGTGTTCCAGCACGTCTGAGGTGCTTCTGCGAAAACTAACACGAGCATGAGCTTTGCCACAAGAAGAGGAAGCCATGGATGGGTGAAGTGCAACCTGACTCGCTCAGGAACGAGCTGGGCACGACGACGGAGCTGCGGCGGCGTTCTGACCGGAGAAGAAGAAGATGACGGCGTGCGGGTGATTTGTGGAACTAGGTGAGGTGCGAGCTGGTGTGGAAGAACCGCAACTGAGTTGTGAAGCTATTGATGCTATCAATTTTGGACCAACCAATTCGGTGACGGCGGCATTGAGCGGCGAAGCAGAGGCGGCGATAGAAAGTAGAGGAGGAAGAAAGAATGGGGCGGCAGCAGTCCAAGGCTTTATAGCCATCGAGGACGAGTGAGGGAGTGCCACAGGGTGCGTCGATGCTCCAGGAAGTGCGAGGTGGTGAGGGCGGCGACGGGAAGGCGGTAGAAGCCCACCAGCGGCGAGGTGGCAGCCGACCGATGGAGCTCGGCCCTGCTCCTAGTCAATTTTGACTAAATTGTGAAAATGCCACTGCTTTGCAAATTCAAATAACTCAAAAATTTATATAACAACTTGAAAACCTCCAGAAATAAAATTGCTCTGAAAATTAAGATGAACAACTTTGCTTAAAGAAGTATACCCAAATTCTGTTTAGTTTTTGAAATTCAAATTAAAATTTGAAAATGTGAAAACCCTAATTTACCCCCTTTTGAATTTCTCAAAAATTTACATAAGAACTTGAAAATTTTCAAAAACAAAGTTTTCCAAACTTTTCAAGACCTTTACTTTTGGTATAGAAATTATTTTGAAATTATGCCTCTATTTTGTAATTGTGAATAGGAGAGACATTTGAGATTTGAATCAATTTGAAATTACTTTAAACTTAAATGGAAACTTGAAAAACTTTGTATACCAAACTTGTTCATCTCAAAGAGAGCAACAACGTTGCTTTTTGGACCATAGTCAAACTATGCTTAGATTTTGAATTATAGGAAAGGGTTAGATAGAAAAATAGAATTTTAAAGACTTTTCTTTTATAATTCAAACAAAATTTGAATTCCAACATAACAATTGACTAACTAAAGACCAATCAAACATTCCAAAGCACAATTCAACCAAATAACACCTTTATAACTAAAACACATTCCACCTATAAATAAAAATTATGTTTAGTGGATGCATTTTTAGTTTTCTAAATGCAATGCTTTGCAATAATTATGATGACATGGCAAAGTTTTAGTTGCTTAATACCAGGGGTGTTACAATGATTATGATGATAGATGGCACCTGGGGTCTCTAGGGGCTGCTTATATAGTGCGAGGTGGAGTACAGGTCAAGAACTGCCACATCATCGATCCGTGTCACATTTTATGCCCACCATCAGATCAAATCAACCTTGTACAGATGGTGTAGATCATGGAGACATTGTAGCGGAGCTGTAGATCAGATCCATAGAGAAAACCAGGAGAAAACCGGCCATTTAGGCCTTGAACCAGACCAAAACCGATCAAACTATGTGCTATCAGCAATTTCTAAAAAGTTCTGGATGGCTCCGGGTGATTGGGCCGGTGGTTCGAGCGGTTTACCTATGCTGTGGCCTGCTGTACCACGCTTAACCGCTTCTGGACTGCCATGTGGGCCTCCTAGGCTGGCCTCCCGCTCCGCCAGTGCCTGTTTCCTTAGAGGCCGGCAGCGCCTACGCCTGGGGGCCACTGCTGGCAGGTCAGTCTGCCTGATGCGCCGACAGAGTCTGCATCACGAGGCCCATGTGTCAGAACTTGTCGCTGTTGACCTCCATTATTTCCTATGATTTCTTCTCTCCTTGATATCTTTTCCTTGTGGCATCAAAATATAGCGTTACCATTATTATGTCAAAAATTAAGATCCCTGCAAAACAATGGAGAGCAACACAACTCGTTGAACTTGTTAGTTTCAAACCCTACAACTATGCTTTGTGGTTCTTTTTATGTCTTCTCATGTGATATCAAGTAGTAGTTGATGGTTAATAATGAGCATTAGTGACTGTCAACACCAGGGAAACCCGAGGACCCAACTGAATGCGTTAAATTGGTAACAACGAGGTTCAGTAAGCCTCTAGTACAATCCAACTGGAGCTATCTTCTTGATTCACCCTTCATTACCAAGAAGGACGACCCACGCCTACCGACCACCACCTGCGAGATTGGACCACAAATCTTCCACAACGCCTTCTACAACCTTGAATCGGGTGTTAACATCATGGCTAAGGTAACTTATGATAATTTGCTAGTGGGGCCCTTGCACCTCACATTTGTTCACTTGTAGATGGCCGATCAAATGATCTGGTTCCTTAAGGGACTGGCGAGGGACATACTGGTCAAGGTTCAAGATGACTACGTCCCTACCAACTTCATCATATTGGACATGGGGCCAACAATGATGTTGCAGTCATCTTGGGAAGGCCATTCCTCAACTCGGTCAATGTCATCATCTATGTGGGGTCTGACAGATTCATCTCCAATTCCTAGGGTAGAAGGTAAAATGTCCATTCAATGGTTATAAGGCTAACATGCAGGTGAAGGACAAAGAACCTCCGATCAAACCTTGCCACAACCGACGTCAAAGGAACAAGAAGAAAGGTAAGACAGCTAAGAAGGCTGAAGTAAAAGAAGAACCCGCTGAACACAAGTCAAAATCAAGCAATTATGGTGAGAGAAAGAGGTGCATTCACGGTCCCCATCTCCGGGACCATCCGAGGCACCCGAAGAATGAACAAGACGGAGAGGTCCTGCTCTATAGACCTAAAACATGGTGCCCTTTTTGGTAAGGTAAATCAGTAGTTATCTCATATTTACTTTCTACATTTCAATTCTAACTTTTCATATTCATTTGCATCCTTAGTTTTAATTCTGCATGTTTTATTTTGTCAAAATAATTAGCCATAGTGAATAAATCTTGAGAATAACTTGTAATAAAAATTTGAGCTGAACTGGCACCCAAGGTAGGGTCGGCCGACCCCACCAATGGGCCTACTTGTCGTTTTTTCTTCTTAGCTAGTGGCATTGGATCCTGGCCAGCACTAGGATGCTCTGGGAGCTCTCAAGTGGGGGTCGGCCAATCCCTACATTGACCCCAGGTGCAGCATGCTGTTCACCATTTACATCACTTAAGAATCCTATGCTCGAAACACTAGCCAAAGTCTGAAAAGAAATGGTCCCTTGGTTCATCACTTTAAGCATAAGATGCTCTAGGGATCAGCTCAAATTCTACAAAGTGGTCACCTAGGCATGCCTTAGTACTCCCATGGTCCATGGGAATCACTTTAGCCATCTCTCCACTTTAGCCATTCATATTTTATCTTTCACCAAGCACTAGACAAGGGAATCTCTGAAAATTTCTCCACTTTTGGTCCACACCTAGCCTTTACTTTGCTGAGCACTTAGTGACAACTTGTATAAAGCAAAAGTGGGCATAGGGTGCGGGTCGGCCAACCCCCACTTTTGGACCAGCTTTGAACAAGCTTGCATGCATTCAGTTTGGTTCCCTATTTGAATTTCAAATTCATGTTTAAAGTGCTTTAAGGTGGGGCGGCCGATCCCTTCCCTTTGGGTGTCCACCACTTGCCCTTGTCCCTGTCACACCCGCGGCCCAATTTGGAGTTTGGCCGCTAGTGGTATGTGGAGAGTTTAGTCCCACCTTGGTTATTTAGAGTGGGATAGACCAACATATAAGGCTTCTAGAGTCCATCCCGCCATCCCCGAGTTAACTCTTTTACGCGAAGCGAGGACGAAAGCGTAAGTGGGATGGATGGTAGGTGTGGTTCGCTCAGCGTGCAGAGTGGATCTAAGCCGTTTGGACTCTAGGGCATTACAGAAGCACACAATTATAAGAAGGGAGGTGCATTGTTTTTCTTTGGAGGAGAGACCTGGTGTTAACTCTATCTTTAAGAAGCAACCAAAAAAAGAATTTCCTTTTATTTTGACAACAGGAAGCCCAGAGCCAATTAAAGGCCGGGTGAGGATGATGATGACCAGTTAGTTATAAATAAGCACGTCGAGAAGAAAAAGAAGAATTACCCCAGGTATAAGACCAAACATCTACCTCAAGTGAAAGATTTGTGTTTTGGAGGAGGGTAGAGAGTTCCTGAAATTGAAGAAAGGTTTCAGGGGGAAGAGGTAGGTGAAAAGGGAGTGTAAGGCAGGAAAAGAAATAGCATATGCCAGGGAAATTCTAGTGTTTTTGGCAAAGGAAAACAGTTCTGGGAATAATTGGTTAAGGGGTGTGTGATGCCAGGAGTCAAACCAAAGGAGACAGGTTGTACCATTTCTAGCTGTGGGGGTGGTGATATCTTTAAAAGTTTTTAAAGATTTTAAAATATCACGCCACCAAAAAGAGCCTCTAAAATTGATTTGAGTGGAGGGGAGTCGAGTCTAAGAATAGTATTTATCCCACACTAACTGAACCCAAGGAGTAGAGTGTTTATTAAAGAATTTATGTAGATGCTTAAGCAACAGGCTTTCATTTTGAGTGTTAATATTAAGAATACCCAAACCCCCTTCTTGTTTAGGCAAACAACAGAGAGGCCAAGCAGCTTTAGGTGGATTTTTGTTATTAATGTCTGAGACTCTCCAAAGACAATGCCGATGAAATTTATCAATTTGATCAATTATTGTTTTTGGCAGGAGATAAGTGCACATCACAAACATGGGAAGGGCAGTGAGGACTGCATTAGTGAGCTACAGTCGGCCAGCTTCATTGAGGAAAGAAGAGAAAGCAACTAACCTTCTCTCACACTTGGTAGTAAGGGGCCAAAAGTCAGCAACCGAGGGCTTGGTGAGAGCTAGGGGTAGACCAAAATAAGTGAAAGGGAGTTCCCCAATAGTACAACCAAGAAGAGCTACTAGATCTTGAGCCTTTTGAGGATTAGTATTTAGAGGAACCATCATAGATTTGTTGTACTTAACCTTTAAGCCAGAGGATTCAGCAAAAGTAGAAAGAACTTTGAGATGTTGCAGCTCATTTGGACAGGCTTTCAGAAAAATGAGAGTATCATTGGCATATTGAAGAATAGGGAAATCCTGATCATTAATATTAATGGGAAGAGTTAAAGAACCAGAATTCTTGGCATGATTAAGATGTGTTTGGAGGAAATCAGCAGCAAGGACAAAGAGGAGTGGAGAGAGGGGATCACCTTGCCTAACACCCTCCTACAGTGGAAAACTTTACCAGGTAGACCATTAAGGATGACAACAGAGGTGCCAGAGTTAAAGATGGAATTCATCCAGTTGAGCCATTCTGAGGGAAAGCCTTTATGATGCATAATTTGCATCATGAACTCATGCTCAACTTTGTCAAAAGCCTTCTCAAAATCAAGCTTCAAGATAATAAGTTCTTTCTTGGATTGATGACATGAGTGTAAATATTCTAGGGCCCAGGCAATACAATCTTCAATAGTTCGATTTTTAATGAAGCCATATTGATTTTTATGCAGGAGGGAGGGCAAAGCAGTTTGGAGTCTGTTTGCTAGAAGCTTAGTCAAGATCTTTATAGAGGTGTTAAGAAGTGAAATAGGTCTGTAGTCTCCTACCTTGAGTGCATCATCCTTTTTGGGGATCAAGGTGATATATGAGCCATTAATACTCTGAAGGCAGACTAAATCAGGATGTGAGTAAAAATCATTACAAAGATTGTAGAAGTCCGTACAGATTATAGGCTAGCATCTTTTAACAAAGTTAGTATTGAAACCATTTGGGCCAGGAGACTTATCCAAAGACAGAGCCCTGACCACCAAGTCAATTTCCTCTTTTGAGAAAGGCTAAGCTAGAGCCGTATCAAGGTGGGGTTGGGGGAGCAAGAAGGTGGATAGATCAAAACCAATGGAGGTAACATTTGAAGTGCCTAACCTATCTTTAAAGGCATGCCAAATACGGTCAGCCTTGGCTTGATGTTCAGTGAGAACATTGCCATCCTCTGTAACTAGCTGAGTTATCTAGTTTCTTCTGTATTTGGCAGTAGCATGAGCATGGATGAACTTGGTGTTGGCATCACCTAATGTAATCCATTTGATTGCTCCTCTTTGTTTCCAATAAGTTCTTTGTTGCTGCAGGAGAGAAATAAGCTTGTCCTCTAAAAGCTTTCTAAAGTTCCATTCTATAACACTGAGATCTCTGAATTCCTCAAGAAAATTTAAGAAAGAAAGAATGAGCTTGACATTGGTAATGGTAGCACCAAGATTAGAGAGAGTCTATTTCCAGCTTTTGAGAACACTTCTCAGATTCTTGAAATGGGCTGTTAAGTTCTTAGCTGAATCTAGGTGGTAAATAGGGGAGAACCAACCCAGTTGAACTTGGTTCATGAAATCCTCATGCTCTAACCAATAATTTTCAAACCAAAATATAGAACATTTGGGGATGGCAGTAGAGATAGTGACAAGGCAAGGAACATGATCAGAGGTTTCCATTGCTAGGGTGGAGACAAAGGTATTTGGGTAGGAGGTAGTCCAGCTAACTGAGGTGAAGAACCAGTCTAAACGTTCTAAGAGAGGGGGATGTTGTTTATTGGTCCAAGTAAACCTTTGTCCTTTTAGTGGTAATTCAATGAGGCCAATAGAACTAATGGCATTGTTAAACATGAGCATATCGGGGTAATTAGCTCCCTCACGGTTTCTATCCTCCGGATTTTGATAGACATTGAAATCACCCACCACAAGCCAATCAATTGAATCAGGCACAGTGATGTGCTTGAACCAATTAATAAAGTCAGACTTCCCATGGGGGGTGCAGGGGGCATAAACATTTGTCAAAACCCAATAGGAATTATTAAGGACTGAGGTAAACATTATGGATGAAGCAAAGCTGTTTTGGAAAACTCTATGTCCATGAAAGATGGAACTTTTCCAAACAGTGATGGAACCACCAGAAGCCCCAACAGAGGGTAGAAAATCAAAAGAATCAAAAGATGGTGGGCAGAAGAGTCTAAGGAGTTTATATCAAAGGAGTCTCGCTTAGTCTCCTGTAGGCAGATTACATCACAGTTGGTCTCAAGGACTCTATCACGAATAGCATTCCACTTCTTCTCTGAATTGATCTCACGGATGTTCCAACACAATACTTTTCAAACTTTTATAGCCATTAAACCACTAGCAATAACATAGCAAAAGAAGCAACCTTAGCTAACTAAAGGCGCAAAAGAGAGAAAGAAGCCTATCACTTCTTGGGCTTCTTGCTTTTAGCTCCACCTGCAAGGTCTGTGGAGCTAGAACCAGAGGCTTCAGCAGGTTTAACTTTCTTTGGGCGACCCACCGGGCGCTTTTTGATAGGAGGTTGGGCAGTGAAGTTGTCTTAAGTGAGCTGATCTGGCTTCAGGTTGCAGAAGGAAACACAAAGATCCTGCACTACAGAAGAAGACAAAGTTGGTGGATTAGGAGAGCAACCAAAACAACATTTTTTATTTTATTGAGGAGAGGTTTTGAAACCTTTATTGAGGCTATGTATTCTCACACTACGTCTTAGATCCTCATCAGAGATATGAACTTTTTCTTTACCTCGTTTAACCTTGGGAGGAGCAGATGAAGGTCCACAAGCTAGAGAGGGTGGGGTTTGACTGGGATTCACAATGGCAACAGGTGGTAAGACTACCTCCAAATCCTGAGGTTGAAAGATTCCTAAAAGAGTTGGGGATTCAGAATGATCAGCTAAATCTGAATCTAAACCCAAACTAAGACAATCAGAACAGTTTAATTCAGTAATGGAAACTGTAGGTTTGGCTTTAGGGAGAGAGAAAAGGTAACCTGTCTCAAGTTCATTGTTGGAAATGAACTGCCAAGTAGGAGACTTCAGAAACTCACTTGCCCATTCAAATGAATATTGTTTTAGCAGCAGGAGAGTGAAAAAATTGACCCAGTGAGTTGGCACCATGACATTTGCCTGAGTTTGATCCAAGTTGCTGAAAAACTTGGCCCACAATCTGATGGCATCTGGGCTTGGGCCAAAAGTGGAATCAGGAACTTGTAAAAGAGGCCCAGAAAGTTGCTGAAAGAGGTCTGAGTTGGGCAGGTCCATTGTCTTGCTGGGCTAAGTCATCTGTGACTGAAAGAAGACAGCATCTACAGGATTGGGCTGCTGAGGCAAACAAAACTTACTGGGAATGTAGCAGCTGATATGTTGCCTCGGGTTAGGATTGTTGAAGAAAGTATGCACCAGCCCAAGATGAAGGTTTTCTGGTCCAGCAAGGGGGATATGATTGTTGTTTGGCGCCAAATTTTCAAAGGGGACAATGTCAGCAATTTAAGCTTCTGGCAGCTGAAGAACAGGGTCCAGATTCTATAGGTTGTTAACTGGAGGCAACTCCAGTCCTAGTCCAACAACATCTTGTCCTAGTGGCTGAACATTCTGAGCAAGAGGCATATCCACTTCATCATCATTGTCATCAATCAAAGCAGGCATTTCCTTAGATGAATCAGTGAAATCATCCATTGCTAACACTTGTTCAGGTAGATCTGGGAGAGGTGGCAGTTCAACATCCATTAAGGCCTGAAGAAGTTCTCCTGCCGGGTCATTTTGCTGGTCAAGGCTAGCATCAACATTGAAAGGCTGCTGAATTGGGACAAGCTGTGGGATATTCTCAGGAGGGCCATGTGCAGCTTCTCCATCCTAAGGCCATTCTGGAAGGTCCAGAGCATTGAGGAGGTCTTGATTAGGAAAAAAAAGTGATGGACAACTGGTGTAGGTGGAGGATTGTTGGCTGGGTGATTAGGAGCAGGCTAGCCAAAACCCTAAAAGTGGTAGTTATTTGGGTCAAAGTCATCCTCATTGGGGGGTGGTCCTCATCTCGTGGACCAACTTCCAGCATGTCAGCTTTCAGAACTTCACATTGAACACACCAGCTGTTGGATTCAAATTGTGTACCTTTTGTGAACACAAAGAACCAAGGGATGTCTTCTAAAGCAGAGACTCTGATTCTGACCACTGCTCTTGCCAGATGAAAGTGATCCTGTTCCCAAATCAGTAAACAACCAAAAGAAGAAACTGCTTTCTCAATCAGGGGCTATGACCATAAATCCAGGTTTAGGCCCAATAGCAGAATCCAAACCTCATGAGTCATGACCACAGTGCGATTGTTCCAGGCCCTATTGTGTGGAATAAAAAAGATAGAATCCCCATTCTGCATCACTTGCGGCCCCCATGGACTAGCAAATCTCTCTCAAAGACAGAGGCAAGACGAACATAAGCTTGACCGAAAGGGCAGAGTTGGATCGAGAGGAAACCTATGTTGCGCTGATTCAGGAAGCCCTCAATCAAATCCCAGATCATCATGAAGTTCATCGAGCCCTCTGGAACTGGCAGGAAATTGACGATGGCAAGATTATTGTTCTGTTCCACACCGCGCCCGTGACAACACGCCGCATGATTGGCCGCCCATTGATCATCATGCGCTGGGCTCCCGGAGGCATGAAAGGCACAGGATCCACCAAACGAAATGCCATCCCTGGTTGGGGAGAGATTGGGGGATGGTTTAGATGATCTTGCCAAAGAACATGTTTAATCGGTAAAGGAGGTTGGGGGCTCCGGAGACAAGCTAAAGCATACTCACTTAGATTGGTGAAGCAATGTGGTTCTGGGCGCGAGGGGGCTCCAATGTAGGGATCCGCCGGCGAGACGGCGACCTCGTGCACCTCGTCGCCCTCGTTGCCGTCGTCGACGAAGTTGGGCGCCTTGATACGCCAAGTGAGAGTCCAGGGTATTATGATTTGGGGTGGTAGGGGTAAACCGGTAAAAGCGCTCCACATTGCCCCAAAAGAGGGAAGAAAGGGGGTGGGTCCCAGGGTTCAGTGAGACAGAAGTGGAAAGAGGGGCAATGGCGCGCAAATCGAGGCGGGTGCGGAGGAATCGCGAAGGTGTTGGTGGGTGAGAGATTGAAGAGGCTGCGGCCAGAAGTGGAGTTTTGGGCCGGCCCACTTCCAAGTATGCCAGGCCCAGACGGGTTGAAGACAGGCCGAGTTGTTGGGCCACCAACAGAACGCGAGGAAGAAGGAAACTGGGCCGAGTAATTAGGAAAGGAGGATTTGAAATTTGAATTGGCAGGCTGTCGAGAATTACGGCGCCAGCCGTTAGGCGAGGTGAGAGGTTTGAATCTGGGATTTCTCACCGGAGTAGCGTTGGCTCCGGTGAGGGGTTTCGCCGGAGTCCGAGACGAACTCTGACGGACAACATCGACCCAAGAAGCTTTCTCTTCCGAACTCCACTTTTGAAATTCCAGGAGATGATTCGGACCTCCTCCATTCCAAAGGTGAAAAAACAATTTAAAATGTTCACATTCAAAGGATTTAAGTTTGTAGATATGAAAACCTACATCAGGACCTGAGACTGAGAATCGGAAAACACGATCCGAAAGATGAAGGACATTAAAATTTTGCAGCAGTCCACCAATCACTGCCTGAAGAATTAAACTAACTGAATCAGGGGATAGTCGATAACGACACCTCCCAAAGGAAACGACAAGCAAGAAATTGCGAGACTGGGGCCGGCAACAGACGACTAATCTCGGCAGCAACGACACGACCTGGCCTTGAGTTAAGACCAGGGAGATTCATGGAAGTAATAAAAGAGTTGTGAGTAGGCACCAGGCCAGACGCCATGTCGAAGAAGGGGGCGGTCGAGGAAGAAACCGCTGAAGTAGAGCTTCGCCCAAGGTCACCGGCACAATAGCCAGCTTCTTGAAAAGATACAGGAAGATGAATAGTCATAAAAGTCGGATCAGAGCAGATCTCCCCTTTCACCTTCAGGAGAACCGTGTAGATCGGGGTTGGATCGTTGATGGATCCCCCCAATCACCACCGGGCAGCACAGATCAGGGAGGGATCGTAGAAAGATCCCCCTGATCACCACCGGGTCAGATCAATGGAGACTTGATCACCACCACCGAAATCAGGATCGGGTGGCGGCGATGAGAGCAGCGGGGAAGAAGACGAATGCCGGCGAGGAGGACAAGGAGGGGCGGCGAGGGTGAATGCTGGCGTAGGGCGCCGGCGGGAAGAGTCATGGGTGGCCGAGATGGCTCCCATTCACCACCTGCAGTGACACCGGAGACGCCACAGCACGCAGTAGCACAGGCACCCCGCAGGCCGAAACACGCACACACCACCATGCCGTCACGCGCCGCGCCCGCACGCCTGCATCCCGCACCCCATGCTACTGACACCACTGACCCCACCACCGCCGGACCCCACTCACCAGTGACCCCCCAGCGCGCCGCGCTGCGTCCGACCCGGCACCGGTCCCTTTTGACTCCCATGTCCTCGGCTTCTCGCATCGCACACCACCTGACCTGACCAGGCCGGGCTGCGGCGTGACGTCTCGCTCGTCGTGCGTTAGTGAGACAGGGCCCTTCCCTTCGTCTCGCTCGATTCTGCTTCCCACCTCTTCCTGCTGGTGCCACTCGCTTCCGGTGTGGCGTCCTGGGTGGACTGCTGGCCTGCGCACTGCACGTTGGCGACGCCCATGCCCCGCTCCCTTGCGCACGGTGCGCACGTTGGCCTGCGCAGCACCCACCATGGCTATAGTAGCTTGCGCGCTCAACCGCCATGGCGGCGCAACGGCTGGCACTGTATATATACCGCCGTGATGTTCTCGCCAGCCCGAGCCCGACGCAGTGTTTGTCATGGCGCTAAGCGTTGCCGGCTCTCGGTGCCGCTATGGACTCGGACTGCATGTCATGGCCGCCGCCCGCCGGCAAGACTGAGACGTACTGCGGCAGCCTGATCCTAGGCATGGAGTTCTTACATTTCTTTGAGTGATATTAACGTGCTGTTTTTTCTGGTTTGAGAAAAGGGTTAAGAAAATAAGATTTTTTTTCTACCAAATCTGCATTATCATCTATCACTAGATGCAGGGAAATGAGACCTCTTATTTTCTGTCCAAGTTCTTGATGTGCATGCCAGAAAATCTATGGACATATGGCGAGATAGAGGAAATGAAAACCAAACCATCAAAGGATAACATATAAGGAAACAACAGCTTAGTCGAATATAACATATTAGCACATTTAGCATCGATTGAACCAGTACTGGCCACTTGTCGCACGCCATTGTCTTTGGAGTTCAGTAGTTCACACATATGGCGATCTAGTAGCTGAGAGGCCCAGGAGATCAAGCCCACACATGAACCAAACACACTTCTCTCCATATACCTAACTGAAACCAAAAACTAGGGAAGCAAAAGCACAATGTAGCTGCAGGTTGAATTTCTCCTATGCTACAACTCTTCTGAAGAACTCGTTGCAAAATACTAGTAGCCAATGTCGTGGCCAACCTCGACGGCACATTTGTTGTATCCTAATACTGAAAAAGAAACAAAAGTGAGATGCGTTATATTGGAAAACGAAATAACAAATCAAAGTGATCAAACTGAATGAAAGGTTTTGTCAGCTAAAACAAATGTCTCATAACAGACGCCAATTTGAAACTAGTTACTCCATCAGAGTAATGATTTTAATCAATAACCAATTGCATGGCATTGAACTAATTTTACACTGAGAGTACGGCTGGGCAATTGAAAGACAAACATGAACACTACATTGGCATCCCACCTCTGGCTAGTGCTAGTGACCTAAAGACACGGTTGCAGAACCGTGGAAACAAATTCAGCTTTATCAAATACACAGTACAGCATCTGTTTGGGGTCTCTTTGACGAATGCAGCAACCAACTATAGCCAGCACTGTACCTTCACACAATCTCCACTATTCCAGGGTTTTCATTGTCTGAACCATACTAAAGGCTAGACTGAACCATACTAAAGGCTAGAGAACCATACTAAAGGCTAGAAGACCAATGATTTTTTTAGATAATGTAGAAGACCAATGACATGTTTGAATTAATACATGAACACTAGTAATCATAGGGTTAACAAGCAAGAGAATACACTAGTAGCATGATACCAGAATTTCTAATGCAAATACAAAAGGGGATAAACTATGCAAAACAGATACACACACAAAAAAAAGGTAAACTGCAAGATCACAAACAACTTACTGATTCATGATGCCACAGATCAAGAGCTACCTTTGGGCATTCTAGCTAGTTCCAGCAGAAGAGGGATCACCCTTGAGCTTTGGTTGTTCTAGCGAGACGTCAGAATTTTTTGCGGAGGCGTCAGAGTTCGCGGAGGCGTCAGAGTTTCTTGCAAAGGCAGTGCCCCGCGTGTGCCTGGTGTCGGAGGAGGATTTTCGCTTCCGCGGCGGCCCTGTTGCTACGCCGGCGGCTCCTATTTTCACCCGCTTGTGCTTGGGCTTTGGGGCTTTACCATTAGCGGACCCACGGGCAGACTGCGGCCGGAGAGGAACTACACGACATCAATGCCGTGCCCCGAGCTAGCCAAGCTCCTCGCTCTGTCACAGCGGCTTCTTCACCATCTCCGTGTCACTATTCACCACCGGCATACGGACAGATGCTCTGCTTGGCTTTCCCCACTTCACCGCTGCAGGAAGAAGAACTTTTGTCAATTATCACGCACTACTAGCGACGCACTTTGTAGAATCAAGTCAAATTATAAATGTAAGAAAATAGTTTTTTCAGGAGCCAAGTTATATTAGTTGTATGGATAATCATTTTTGCTTCTGATGAAAGGCGCCTCGTGCTGAAATTTTGAATTTGCTTCGAGGATCTTGAGCTGGCTTATTATGGATTTTGGACGGTTCGCTAGCGTACTGGCTTCTTCAGTTGAATTAAGTTTCTACCTCCATATCGGTTTTAGAAGTCGTTTAGGACATGATTGCGCATAGCAAGGCGTGATTAGTTAGGCGCATAACTCCGGCTCCTGCGACTCCAGCACGAGCGCCTCCTACGACTCCGGCGAGACGAGCTCCTACGAGGGAGTGACGTGAGCGACGAGATGGCGAGCAGCGCGACACGAGCGGCAATCAGCGTTGATGGCGGCGAGCATCGACGACGAATGAGAGGCAAGTGTGCGCGGCTATTTTGGGAATCGAGGTGCATGCGGGCGCCGCGCGGATGGGAACCGAGGCGCATGCAGACGCGGCGTGGAATAACTCGTTTTGGGTGGCCATCAATGAGACGAGGGCAAAGACGTTCAAATTAGCAGCTAAGGCTCACAACGACGTCTATTAGGCCAGTCTCAGTGGGGGTTTCACAGTAGTGTCATGCATATTTATTAGGGTGCGACATCAGCATATGTGCACTTTTTGCATGAAACTCAGAGGAGAGAGAAGGAATTCGTTTCACCATGGTGAAGCCACTCCGGCGTTGTTTCTCACACGGTGAAACGAAATGAAACTCCCACTGAGGCGTTTCATCGGAGAAGAGGATCGGGGATGGGAGTGAAGATTGGATTAGGTGGGACCCATGAAGGGGTAAAAGTAGACTGTGAAACCATGTATGAAACTTTCCACTGAAGAGATACCTATTTCATGTCAAAATTTCATGTATTGGAAAGTGTGTGGTAAAACTCACCATTGAGACTGGCCTTAGCGCAAACGAACGGAACGCCAGAACATCATCTATTTCGGATAAGGAGGGAGTAACTAGCTTCCCGAGTGCATGTGCATGTGTAGGCATTGTGCTGGGAGAACCCAATCCATGCAATACAATAGTGCTATGTGCCGTCCCAACTGGCTGAGGATTTTTTGGTCGTCAGAGTCAGATGCCATCAGCTGCAGAGAGGTGCCGTGTGTGGTACAGTACTGTGGTGTGTACCGTAGTCCAAGGCGCATACTGGCACACCGGCGGGGTAGAACTGCGGAGGCACTCTAGATAGAGAAATACTTAAAGTTTGTATTAGGCTAGTTTCTTGTCATATTGCTCCATCATCTTAACTTTACTTTGGTCCTTAAGAGCATCAGCAGTGTATAAATCCGACCCCGGTTCTATAGATCGATTTGACATCACCTGTTGTTTTGGCCGCAATGTATAGGACCAACTTGGGGTCTATCTCCGGGCCCACATTGTGTACCCTCTAATTAATTAATCTTTAATAAGCATAGATACATTAATTAATTAAATTCTAATGAACCAGGAGTTCTTACTCCAAACAATTACAATCTTATGAGGTGCGGGACGACGAAGTACGTGGTCGTAGATCTTGTGGCCCGTGGCCCAAGAAGCTATAATTCTTGAAAGCGGAAGTCGTGAAGACGACGACAACCGTCCCAACACGAGACCTTCCTCCTCCGATTCCCTCTCACACAACGCCTTTGTAAATATATAGTTTAGGTGACTATATTTAGTTGAGGTAGTAAACATATATTGAAATATATAATAAGCTGTGCCATTTGAAAATATAATGAGACGGCAGGAAGAGGTAGGATAGACAAATAACTCTTCATCTATCATTTAGTTGGTGAATCAAAATATCATTAACCTTTGGCTAGCTAAAAAAACACTTAAATTTAGCTAGCTAAATTTTAGTGGGGTAGCAACTATAAAAAAAACAACTAACCTTAGATGTCACTGGTACAGCGGAGCACGCCACAGGCGGGTCCAGAGGTGCTAGCACAGGCGGGTTCCCATACCGCCTGTGGCGTTCGCCAGTAAAAATAATAAAATGTACAGGCGGCTCCTTCAGAACCGTCAGTGTAAATGTTTAACACTGACTGTGCCGTTGTATAACCCGCCAGTGTAGATTGTTTAACACAGGCGGTTCATGTAAACCAACGTCAACATAAAGAGTTTAACACTGTCACATTCTGTAAAAAACCGACTCCAGTAAGAGACACTGGCCCTCTCTGTCTATCCTTTTGCACAGGCGTTCGTCACAACAAGCCATCCGTGAAAATCGTTAAAAAATAATTGTTTTCATATTTAGCAGACAATTACCAATATATCATACGATTATAATTATAAATATAAATCGCAAATAAAATAAATATAAATCAAGAGCCATTATAAAATAATCCGTAGGCAATATATTGTTTCTCCATTCATGAACGTACAGTGGCATAGACACAAATTAAATCCACCATGCATTATCCATGTGTGAACAACAAAGTTTTCCACTAGCTAGCTTGATTGCTACTAATTAATCATCGTTCAGCTCTAGCCTATCAATATCTACGAGATCTTGTTTCGCTAACTCACCATCGGGATCAAAATACTTCCCATCCTTGTCAATTACTTCTTTCATGATGAAACGGCACCATTCATCGCACATGCTCATGAGCTCTTCAATGAAAAGACTATTATTCGATGAATCAGGACACTTGTATACCTGCAAAAAGACCATTGTAGATATTAACAAACTGAACAATATGAAGACGGGATGAGTTGACATTCACATGTGACTTTACTAACTTTCTTAGGGTCTGCGGTGTACTGACCGCTGTGTCTGAGAAACTCGCACACATAGTACCCACAGTGCATCGATCCAGGTACCTGCTTGTGACACTACAACAATTGAAAAGCAGTAATATATTAAGTGCATGTTAACTTCGAGTAGTATACTAGAACTACAAAGCAACAGGGACAAGAACTTGAGGCATGCAATTCAGGTAATCTAAAGTTTGCAATTCAGGTAATCTAAAGTTTGCAATTGGCTGAAATCTCAACCCTCTACGGCAATTCAGGTAATCTAAAGCTACACCCTCTACCGGCAATTCAGGTAATCTAAAGCTTGCAATTGGCTGAACTCTCAACCCTCAAGATCATTGGAGGCTGACCAGCTACTAGTTGCACCACCTGCTGATTTTTGGTAAGAACCAATATATAATTAAGCACCTGGTAAGAGCTTGAGTGTGAGTTCTTATGAGTTTCCACTTTCCACATCTAGTAGCTGGTAGGCACATATAATCTTGTTGTATTGTTTGTTGTTTGCTGCTATATATAATTAATAATATCAGGTGACCAAAGGTGGGGAGACGGACCCCTCACACCAAAGAGACAAGCAACCAGGGACTATTAGCTTGGCACGCTTGCTAATGAACATACTGAAAACATCACAACAGTGGTGAATGAGACCAGAAAGGCTTTGAACAGCACCAACACAATCATCACAGCCCTTGATTCTCGCATAGTGCAACTTGAACAAGCACAATTATCTTCCGCCGCAACGTCTCGTGCTACACTGCTGCTCAACAATGCTGGATATATATACTGAACTAGAAGATGTGGGTAATACAAATAGCAACCATGCATCCACATCGATGCCACCGCCGCCGCCCGATATATAGGTACAAGACCATGATGATCCTCTACTGAAAATAAAATTTTCCATACCTCCTTTTGCTGGTAAAGATGATCCTGATGCATATCTCACTTGGAAAATGGCCATAGAAAAGAAATTTGAGTGTTATGATATCCCTGGGGATAAAAGAATTAGAGCTGCCACTAGTGAGTTTACGGATTTTGCATTTATTTGGTGACAAGAATACTGCCCTACAAATAGGGATGTGCCTACTGCTTGGGAGGGTATAGTTATATGAGGGCCCGTTTTGTACCTTCATATTATTCTTGTGATTTATTTACTAAATAAATTGCAATGCTAGAAATAAGGTAGAAACACTATAGAAGAATACTCTCAGGAATTGCAAATTGATATGCTAAAGAAACACCGGAGGCTAAGATGGCTAGATTTTTGGGGGGCTTCACAGGGAAATTCAAACCATACTGGATTATAAAGAATACAATTCTATCACTCATTTAGTTCATCTTGCTTGTAAAATTGAAAGAGAAGTGCAGGACCGACAAAGGACAAGGGGCCCTTCAGGGTTATTTCTACATATGGCCAAATACAAGGCAAGCAAAGATGTATGCAACTACCTCCAGCCATGCACCTGCACCTAGCGACGTCTCCAACAACCGTGTTCAGATTCTACTTCCTCTACTACACCTACACGTGCACCTGAGGCAAGCAAGAACACAACACCTGCCCCTACCCCAAGTGCCTCTTCAATTAATTCAACAGGAACATCACGAGATATGCAATGCCTTCGCTGTTAGGGCTATGGACATGATGCGGGACTGTCCTAGCAAGCGAACTCTTCTAATCAAAGACAATGGTGAGTACACATCAGCTAGTTGATATTGAAGAAGAATATATTATACTTGCAACTGACCCAGGGTAACCATCATGATAATGAGGAAGAGAAAGAGCAGTATGGTGCTGAATCAGCAGATAAGTATTTGAGTCTCATTTGTACAGCGTGTGCTTAGTGAGCAAATGGCACAAACTGAACAGAGTCAACCCCACAATCTATTCCAAACTAAATTTGTCATCAACAACCGATCATGTAGGGTGATCATTGATGGCGGAAGTTGTATGAACTTGGCAAGCATGGATATGGTTGAGAAGCTTGGCTTAACCACAAAACAACATCCTAGGCCCTACCATATTCAATGGTTCAACAATAGTGGTTTTTTGAGCTTAAAGTACAGCAGGGGAGTCCCCCACTATAGAGATTTTATAAATATATAGAAAAAGCACTATATAAAAAAGAGACTACACCCAAGTCAGCCAAAGCAAGCAAGAAGGCCTGCAAAACTAGGAGAGAGAATCTATACAGAGAAGGAACTCAGGCCGTTTGTTTTCAGAAAATCTATAAGCATGCAACCTGGCCTCTTCACAGAAAAGGCACTTCCATGACTCAAGGAAAGGGTGGCCCCTGTCAAAGATGAAGTTGTTTCTTTGCTTCCAAATCTGCCAAGCAGCAAGGTAACTCATATTGTGAGAACACAATTTTCACTTGGTTCATATCATGATTATGCTAACTGTGATGTTGTTCCAATGCAAGCATGCTCTTTGTTATTAGGAAGACCATGGCAACATGATAGAGATACCTTGCATCATGGTACAACCAATCAGTACACGCTCATGTTTAAAGGGAAGAAAGTTACTTTGTTGCCTATGTCTCCTGAAACTATTCTAAATATGAAATAGAAAGAGCAAACAGAGAGAACAATGAAACAAGCAAAAATGAAAATCAAGTTGTAGCTAAGGAACTTGCTTCAAATAAAAAGAAAGAACCTAACACTATGAAAGATGGAGTTATGTTGAAAAGTCCTGTTTTACTAGCTACAACATTTGAAATTATTGAAATGACAGCAGGTAATTCTGTTTGCTATGCTATGTTCAAACAAACATTATTTTCATATGAAGACGTGCCAATTCTATACCTCCTGCTGTTGCTAACCTTTTGCCGAAGTATAAAGATGTATTTCCAAAGGAAATACCACCTAGGCTGCCACCAATTTGAGGAATTGAACATCAAATCGATCTAATGCCAGGTGCTTCCCAACCCAATCGTGCACCATATAGGACATCCTGAGGAAACTAAGGAGATTGCTCGTCAAGTGCAGGTTTTAAATGGTGTGAACATGACAAAATGAACTACCATCTTATCTCCACATTAGCCTGCTCTTTCAGGATGGTGGAGTTGGATCTCAGTCTTAGTATATTGGTATGCTTCTGTAGTCCTGTTCTAAGTATCATTACTTGCCATTTTGCTTCACAGTTTCATTTCAGAAGAAGAAAACGTGTTGCATTACAGCATTAGATATGGTTGGCATATAATTTTTTAAGAATTTTTCCTGATGCCCAACTTGAGATATGCCTTCATTTGCTTCTGTAGGAATACTAGAAGCTATAATCGTCTCCACTTATTGGAGTTAAATGTACAAGGATTTGGCAGCCTAGGTCATGCCTGTTTCTTCAGGTTCCATAGAGCATAATATACAACTGTTAATTACAGGGTGGAACGATTGATTTCCAGTCCTTACCCGATCTGCTGTTGCACGCTAATGTGTAATATGCTTCACTAACTTACATACTGTATGTAATATATACATTCTGCAAGTGTGTATGTGTATCCATAAATGTATATCCTAATTATATACATCAGCAGTGTCTCTAACCTGTACATCCAATCTGTACAACCTAAAGATGGTCACTTGCGGTTTGTGCGCAGGGGCGCGCGGTTTATATGCAGCCTAGTATGTTGCAGCGTGCACGACGTCGTGCTCGTGGGCGGCTCCACCGCGTGCAGCAGCTGCTCCTGGACTTCTTCAACGGCAAGGAGCTAGCTGTGCAAGAGCATCAATGAGAAGGTGCAGGACCTGCTCCTGCTCGACGTCTCCACTCGCTCGGCCTGGGGAAAACGGCCGGAGGCGTCACGACGGTGCTCAGAGGAACACCACCATCCCGACCAAAAAGGAGCAGGTCTTCTTCACCTACTCCGACAACCAGGCCGGCGTGCTCATCCAGGTGTACAAGGGCGAGAGGGCCAAGACCAGAGACAACAAAATGCAGCTGCCGGTCGATCGAGTTCCGGATGGCGCCGCGCGCTACTGCTGAACTGGCCTTGCGTTTGAGCAGTCGGTGAAGGTAGCGGGAGGGACGTCGCATGTACTTTAACAACATAATTATTACACATCATTAACAGCATAGT
>DXKC01000818.1:0-11397 GCA_031170775.1 Cymbopogon citratus
CACGAAGCACACAGAACGCCTGGAAGCCAACGAAGAGGAAGAGCAAGAGCACGGCGACACAGGCGAGCAGCTCCCTGGATCCAAGGAGACGCGCCTTGACGAACGTCCTGACCTTCACCTTCCAGCAGCCGCCGTAGTGCTTATTGAGGTCGTCGATGACCCTGTCCAGCGCGGGCACCCTCGTGAGCCTCACGGACCTCGTCATGCCGTTCCACAGCTCGGCCACCTCCCGGTCGCTCTTGAGGTGGTTCAGCACGACGCCGCACTCCCGCAGCACCCGCGCGTCCTCCTCGGTGTCGATGATGCCGTTCATCAGCTCCACGTAGCGCGCCAGGACGAGCGGCCCGGCGAGCCCCGCCGCCGCCTCGTACGCCACCAGGTTCCGCAGCACAACCTCGCTGTTGACGTCGACGCCGATCACCGGGAGGTACAGCGTCGCGGTGGCCGGGCAGAAGTCCACCGCGGAGAGGTCGCCGACCGCCGGGCAGAACCTCACGCCGGTGTACGCCAGCTCGGCCACGGATGGCACCGCGATCTCTTCCAGCAGAGGTGACGTGTTCTTGTCCTGATGAGCACCTGGCACGCCGCCGCCGCCGCTTGGCTCCGCCGCGTGCTGCGTCAGCTGCTCGATGGGTTCTCCGAGCACCGAGAGGCAAGGAAGGCTGGCTATGAACTTGAGAAAGACCCTCAGAATGAAGTCTACGATCACTGACACGATCTTCGAGCCACGACTGACGAGCACGTCCATGACTGAATTCAGTGTGCTCTTTCTGTGATCATCGTGGCAAGACTCGTCTCCGGCTGCTTCTCCATGTGATTCTTCGGCACATCTAGGCACCATGTTTGAGTAGAGGAAGTCAAGCAAGTGGACATGCCGGTTGGCGTCGGTGCATGGACGGCCAATCCCTCTGAACGTGGAGACCTCCTGAAAGAACCCAACCAGCATGGAGCTCAGCACGGATGGCGCCGGCGGCGGCGCATCCGCCGCCGTCGAGCACCGCGACTCGATCGCCTTCAGGAGTAGGAAGAGAGGGACCTGGTTCTCCAGCATGACTACGTCGCGGAGCAGCATGCTATGCGAGGATGTCCTGCGAGAGGGGTCTACCAAATGTGACATCCTGGAGGGGATCCTCTGCAGCGCCCTCTGCTGGTTACCGTTCTTGATGCTGAAAGTCTGCAGGAACTCGAGGAGGAAGGACACGTCGATGGCCATCATCCATCCTAGTGCCTCGTTGCTCAGGTTCAGATGCCTATACAAACATGAAAGATCAGAAATTCTTCAAGCACGAACGAAAATAAGAAATGGACAAGAAAGATCAGAAATTCTTTAAGAATAAACGAAATGAAGATAGTGATGTGTGTAGTGTGTCTCACCTCACCTGTGATAGTGAACACGAACTAGATGCTCTAGTTTCGTGAAAGCATCAACTAGATGTTGGAAGTCCATGCTAGGGAGGTGGCTCTGGGCTCTCTTTGCTGCCGAGAGCTTGTACCTCTCCATGTCGCACAGTTCTTCGCGACAATGGTGGTACGGGCCAAGGGACACCAGCTGAGGGATGTATGCTTCAGGTTTCGTGCTCAGCAGAGCTTTGGGGACATCAAACACGCAGATTGGCTGATCCTCACTGACCTCGATCTCCTCATTGAAGATACGGAGATTTCGAATGATCCACTGTGCTTCATCAAATGGAAGCGTTGGACATGGTGTCGCCATGGCAAAAGAAAACAGAGCTTGGTTTGAATGATGAACTGAAACAAGTTAAAACAAAATTGAGGTAAAAGAAAAATAATGGTTGCTTATTGCATTGATGATGAAACCGAAGCATGCATTGATGATGAAACCGAAGCATGTATAACAGCCACAGTTTATGAGAAACATGCATCTAATCTATTAGTACAGCTAAAACCCAAATTGTAAAGTTATGAAAATCCTTACTTCCCCACTCCCTCTATTGTGTAAGTGGCCGAAAATAGTCGGGGCTCACGGTTTCTAAAATATCACTCCTAAAAGATAAAAAGGCAATGAGAAATTCTAGATTTTTTATTTCTAAAATAGCACCACACTTTTATATTTTTCTTTCTCCTCTTTACGTGTGTATCGGTAAGCTTGTAATTCTTAATCTTTTCAACTACCTTCCACCTCCTGATTGGCTCATTGATACGCTCACGCAAATTTTTTTCACGATTGGGTTTGATTTTTTTCAAGTGTAGAAAGGTTAGGAGTTGAGATAAGAAATTATTGGAGAGCGTTATTTTCCAATCTTGCCCCAAAATCAAGATTGAGCATCTCCAAGAGTTTCCTCCCAATCTAGGTGCTTGGTAAGATTAAAAAACTTCTCTTGATCAGTAACTCCATATCTCAACTCCTAACCTTTCGGCACGTAGAAAATCTCAAATCCTAACCTTTTTGCACTTAGAAAAATCGACTCATCTCATGCGGAAATATACATGCACGTATCAATCGGCCAATCTAGAGGTGAAAGGACTTGAGAAGGAGTAAGTAGTAGGACAAAATTCTTATTGATGCAAATGTAGAATAGAGAAAGTATAAAAGTGGCTATGATGACAAAGCAGGCCGAGATTCAATGCAAAATTGTCTTCTGCGGTTTGCAGGTGAGATTTTAGGAACTAATTGAGGAACCCAACATATGTGCTCCCAATATTTTTTAGCCACTTGGAAAACTCATTGATTTACTGGTTGCTTCATTGGAGACTAATGCAGATGCTCTTAGATGCTACTGAACTTCACAAACCATCTATATATCTTATAAAAATAAACCCCACTACATGAATTCTCTCTTCATGCAAGCTGTCCACATCATTCCCCACTAAGTGACCCACTAATGTTCTATCTATTCATGCAAGGTGTCCATATCATTGCCCACTAAACCAATACAAGGTATCCACATCATTCCCCACTAAACACATGTCATCCGTTATTAATTACAAAAAATGCACATGTCATCTCTATCATATGAAATACTACGAATATTTATTCTCATATAAGTCATCTACATAAGCTATTTATTTAATCACTCACCTTCTCTATAATGTAATAAAATATTCTATTGGCTTCTCTTCTATTAGCTTACCTATTTTTTTTACCAAATCCGATAAAATAATGTAAGTCAAATTCAAATATATGTATACATATGTGCAAAATATCTATGGTAATACTATATATTATAATAGATTTATTTTTAAGATAATCCCGCGGCAACGCGCGGGGTATACTTCTAGTTAACTCAACATAAAAAAACGATTTTTGGCAGCATCTCCTTGTATTTACCAGCACATAAGCAAGATACTTAGATAACCAAAGAAACACCAAACTAGAATTGAAGAACAAACTAACAACAAAATATGGGTTACTACAACAAAATTAAGTTTAAAGACCATGCTTTAGACATTCGTTCCCATGTCTAATAGATAAAACTAAATTATAAAGCTTTTAAATAAGAAGTCTCTAAATAAGGAAATGTGAGACGTGCAGCTAATTCTCTTTCCTTCGAAGCAAGAATCAATTATCTAAATTGAGTAAAGCAAAGGTGAGATGAAACATCTCAACAAGCAAATTTGTCTTAACAAGCTATTTAAATCACAAGTTGAATAAAACAATAATTCAACATAAGAGTTCCACTTATATGGGATAAATTGGAAACAATATCAATATGTTGAAGTCAAATATGTTACTTTTCAGCAGGGATGTCACGAAATTTAATTTGGTCATGTACTATTTTAATTTCCAGCTGCAAAGTAACCATCTAATCCTGAACTAGTCCGCCACTTCGAAATTCCTTATGGTGTGACGTATTACTCCTAACTTTTAAATTCCTTATGGTGTGACGTATTACTCCTAACTGCTCTTCTAACACTGCTGGAATATAGAATGTAATTAGCAATACTCCAGGCTGTTGAATCCCTGATTTAACCTTTAACTAAAGCATAAACAAAAGAAGATTAAATTTGATTAACACTTAATTATTGGATTAAACAGCTACGCATCCAGTCTATATATAACGAATTAAAAGCAGTATTTCTTACACGACTCATCCCTTACTTCCAGAAGCAGCAGAGCAACCAACGCTAAGAAAAACTTCCGGCAAACAATTTTATTACAAGTTAAATTACCTAGTGGAGATTGCAACCGTACCCCTCCCTTCCCTGCCGCCCTCCACGTGACCTAACTGTCGTCGTCGTCGGAGGCGAGAAGAGAACGCATCTGAATGGAGAGAGCCGCGCGCTATTAGCGCCGGCGACAATGAAGAAGTGGTTACGTACGTTTCCACCCGGCCGTTTCCCTTCTCTAAGATTGGACTGTAATTAGGCCTTCAAGTTTCCTCTACTCTCATAAGCTCACATTAAATTAGTTATTTTTTTCATGGATGTTTTACAGTTTTGGAAACTCTTGGAGATCGATGCTCTTACCTAGCATATCATGGCTAACAATCGATCGAAGGTAAACATGAAAATGATTAGTTTTGAAGGACAAAACTAGGTTCATTTCTGTAACAATTCATTTTATTTAATTGAAAAAATAAGTACTGACCGGTCAAAAAAAAAGGACAAAAACAATGTAAAGCCTCAAACCTCGACAAATTTAACACAACAATAGGCAGTATATATACTAGGTAATACCCCACGCCTTGCTGCGGGGATTTGTTAGTGTTATATGAAAAAAGAACTCAAGTGTGATAAATAGTAAAATGTTGAACAGAAAATTTGTGTATGTATATTTGAACGTTTGATAGATCATAGATATAAAGTCAGACATTACAATGCGGTAATCCATATATGCCATCATATACATAATTACCTTTTAGATTTATGAGTGTTCTACTTTTCTAAAACAAAAATAATAGAGAAGTACTGCATATGAATTAGCATAATGCAAATTTAGACGATAGAATCAAGAAGCTTTGGGACCCACCGGTCACAACCTCAGGAATCCACACTGCTCACCATCACATCCTTATCCTCCCAATCGGCGATCGTATTAAAAATGAAAAGAAATCTCATTCTTACTGTCAAAGACAAAGCATAGGCTCATCAGGCGGCGCAGTGATGTTGCTGGCGGGGAGACCGGGAGGGCACGGCCTACAGGAGGCTGCGCGCGACGACCTGCGTGGGCAGGCAGCAGGCAGACTGCAAACATCAGATGGAGAAGCAAGCACGTCTGGATCCGAGCGTTGCGTCTCCGTTGTGGGCCGGCCATCTCCGAGCACGACGCCACGATTGGGTGCGCTGCGCCCGGATGCTATTCGACTGGGCGAGCGTGTCGACGCGGGCGGGAGAACTGAGCGCAGCGCCGCGCACGTGGACGCCATGTTCGAGTTCGCTTGGACGGTGACCTCTCGCCGGACTTCGCCGAAGCTGCGCAAGCGGCCACCTCCGCACTGGCGGAGGCGCACACGGGGGGCGAGGAACCAACCGAGCGCAGATTCTTAGGAGGATGTCTGCGCGACGCCGAGGCGAGAAGCCAGATGAGGTGAGTCGCGACTCGCGAGAATGCGTCGGGGAAGGGTTGGCAGCCATTTTATTGCCTTATTGGGCGAACTTTGGCGCTTCAAATCCGGGCATTCATGGCTAGTGGGCTGGTGGGGAACCTCAGGAGGCACGCATGCGCACGATCGTTGGAAACGAAGGCAGACTTGTAGCGATGAACTGGTGATGGTGCGACGGTTGGGAAGATGACGAGGTCACCCTATGTCATTTTATCCAAATGCTGAAACCTGATTGGTTAGCATTCCGTAAGTGGGTCTTAGCAATATAAGAGTATATAGATAAATGTTTTATGAAAGTTCAAACATGTAGCTCAATATTTTTTTTTAAAAGAAGTATAATCTGAGACAACACTTACTAAGAAGCTAGTAGATCGATATCACTATATCACATTCTCAAAATAACTTAGACACAAAGTTTATAGCACTTACTTTCACAATGTTAAACAAGCCCAAGGATTCCTTTGAAATGGCAACCAGAGGGAGAAGGTGGATAAGAGTCAATCAAAATTCTTCTCGTTGAGAAAGAACTTAGCCTACATATTCTAAAATTTCATCACAGCTTAACCACCTCTCTTCTAATCACCTAGATCACTCATGCCAACATATGACAATTGACATTAGGAATGATGAGGTCTGGCTAAGAACAAAGCGGAATCAACATACAAAAGAGCGGAACTAAGACACACAAAGAAGAGCAGTGTTGACTGTCATTATACACCACTTTTTACCGCCAACAAAGCGCACTTTTTAAGTTGAATTATAAACATAACCCATACTTCTAATGTGGAATAGGAGGACAAATGCATATGTTTTGGGAACTACTTTTTTCATTGAGCAAATGTTTTGGGAACTACTAACTTGCAAAGCCCCAGTGCAATTGGATACAAAATGGGCTTTTTAGTGGATCGCTAGAAGTCCCTCTGGGTCGACTGGCCTGGGCCAAGATGGGCTCCTTACCTAGGAAATGAATACAGGCTCTCTACTGTCGGGGGATTAGTCAGTGCAGATTTTAATTTCTGTAATTTCAGCGTTTGTAAACGTGCTTAATTGTAATATGGCGGCTCATGCTTTTGCAGCTGCCGGGTGTAAGCTTGCGAGTGGTGCCTGTACCACTTGGGATTATGTACCTCAAGAGTTTGAGGGTGTGGTAATGTAACCAGCGATTTGGCTGGGGTTTAATGAGTAATAAAATGCTCAGGTTCAAAAATCTTATTTATAAGCATTTTCAATCGAGCGAGTCAGCATGTCTCGAAATTGCCAAAATCACTATAAGCACCAATTGATGGTGAGGTACTGATCAGGTGTGCTGTAGTGTGCATGCATGCTTGAGTAGACACCAATGGATTGGGATTTTAATTTGTTATTTCGGATAATTCACAGGTGCTCTCCATCCTAATGATTTCTTAAATTCCAAAGGACCGACCGAGAGTGGTGCAGAGCACCAATCACACTTTTACGTCAAGAACCTCTGAAAGAGAGTACACTTGTCCCGTCCCCGCATTTCAGTGGATACGCTCATTGCGGTGTCTGTCAGGGACTCCTGGCTTCAGCCGCTGTTTCACCAACCAAAAGTCCAATCGCCTTCCGTGGCGTGTTAGGTTAGGTAATAGGCCGGCCGATTGAGCTCGCAACAACTGCTACAGTCGCTGCATGGGTCCTGGGGTAAACAGTCTCAGTTACTATGAATTTTTTGAAAAATTCAGGTACTATACTAATTTTTTTTTAAGATCCGGTTACCTGGCATATATATTAATAAGAAGGGGAGTAGAATTACATCAATTTAGCGCGAGCTGCGCCAACCCGTCTGGTTAGACCACCAAACGGGTTTGTGTCTCTTAGCTAATTACTCACAAAATTTGGAACAATCCTAGGATACTCAATGGTCCTACTGCCAGCGGCCTCCCAATTAGCCCACTCATCCCTAATTCTTGCAAAAACTGCACGTTCATTACTTTCCTCCTTGTCGAAAACTCTTGCGTTTCGCTCTTTCCAGATGTGCCAGGACGTCATCATTGCCAGGGAGTGTGCCTTCTTTGTTCCTGGCTTTGTGATGCTTAAGAACCACTCCTCCATGTCCTGTTGAGCCTGCCAGGTCGATGGTTGTAAGTTTGCGTGGCCACTCCAAGCTGACACCAAGTTCCATATTTCTCTTGCAAAGGGGCATTCAGTGAGCAGATGGACTGAAGTTTCCAAATTCCGTAGGCACAGGGCACAAAAGTAATTGTTCTCCCACCCTCTCTGCTGTAGCCTAGCTGCAGTCCAGATCCTGTCCTGGAGGAGGAGCCATATGAAAAATTTGCAGCGTGGTGTAGCCCAAGCTTTCCAGATAAGCTCCGGGAAAATGGATTGGATTTGTCCACAGAACTGTATTTCATATGCTGAGCTCGCCGTGTAGGAACCGGAGCTGTCAAGGGTCCATATAATCTGATCTTCATGTTCGCTGGCCGGGTCTAGGTGTAGGTTGTGGATCAGGCGCCACAGCTGAACGAAGTCACTTAGGATGTCGACATTCAGATTGTGTGCGATGTCAGCGATCAGTTTGCCATTGAAGACAGCCTCACGTACAGTTCTGTTCTTTCTTCTAGCGTGCTGGAACAGTAGTGGGAATATGGCCTCCGGTGACCGCCCATCGATCCAGCTTGATGTCCAGAAGGGAGCCTTCCTGCCGTCGCCAATAGTGACTCTGGTTGCAGCTGTGAAAAGTGAGACGTCAAGCTCATCAACTGGGACCTTCATGCCCGACCACGGCTTGTTCCCTTCCCAAGCTAACCACAGCCAGCGCAGCCGTAGTGCTCTGCTGAATTTCTCAAAGTCCAGGATTCCCAGGCCCCCATAGCATATCGGCCGTGCAACCAGAGGCCAGCCCACTTTACTTTTCCCTCCAGAGATCTCCCCACCCCCTGCCCAAAGGAACCGCCTTCTGATTTTGTCAAGCTCCTTGAGGATTTGTTTGGGTGCCTTGACTGCAGATAAGAAATATATTGGGATGGCGCTTAAGACTGATATCGCTGCCCATCCCAGCACTTGTGGTTTGAGTTCCCTCAGCAGTCCTAGTTCTTGTTCAGTTATGGTGTGTTTGGTTCACGTTTATGTCTGGCCTGGCTAGTACCAAGTGAGCCTGGCTAGGTCTAGCCTGGATGAAGCAAGCCAATATGACTTTGTTTGGTTGCCTGCACCATTCGAGCCTGGTTAGCAATAGACTGTGTTTGGTCGTATGATTTGGCTAGAATAAAGTCACCTCTTCTCGGTGCAGGTAACTTCACCACTTACAGGCATTTCATCGAACGTGTGGTGAGCGCCACTTCTTTGCCGGTCCGAGCACGAGAGCACCATTGCGGCACCACGGCTGGCGGACGGACGGACCGCTGCGCCTTGACGCGGCGCCCATGGTCGGCGGCAAGGACGTCAGGAACGCACGCTGCGCGGCGGATCTGCGGTGCTTCGCGGCCGCCGTCCCTAAGGCTGTTGCTTGCGCTGCCCTTGCCGCAGCATACACCAGCAGTCCAGCACGCAACAACAAATCTCTCCGCGCCATGGACGAGCTCGTTGTTTCTGCTTGCCATGGACGAGCTCGTTGTTGCTGGTCGTAGAGCACATGGCACAACACAATTGTGAGACAAGCACATGGCGTTCGTTCTTGCTGGTGTTGGTTGCCATGGACGGCGCGAAGAACATCGATTCCGCCGGCCATGGACAAGTTGCTGTAGAGGATGACGAAGCACGGGAGCATTGCCACGCAGCCATGACTGCACGGGAGCACTGCCACGCACTGCCATCCCGCCGGCCATGGGCGGAGCAGGCGCGCTTGCGGCCGGGCGGACGGCCTCGCGGCGCGCGGCGGAGAGCAGGCGCCCGCGGCAAATCGGCAGAGCCCGCTCTCGCGCTCGTGTCGCGGCGGCGAGGCGGCCGCCTCCCTCGTCGGCCTCCTCCTCCCGCACGGCGCCGGAGCTCGTCATCCCCGTCAGCTCCATCCGCTACGAGGTGCTGGTGCTCGTACTACTTGTCGAGGTGGGGATGGGGATTGATTCTTCGTCCGAGCCCGAGCAGAGCCGCGGCCGCATTGAGATCCATGCGCGAGGTCGCCCCTCGGCGGCGGCGCTGCTGGACGGTAGCGTGCGGGACAGGAGGGAGCAGGGCCGGCGAGCCCTCGCCCTGCAGCCGCGAGCGTTGACCGGGAGCAGGAGAAGCGCCGGGAGGAGAACCGAAAGGAGAAGGGGAAGCACGCGCGGTGACGGAGAACGCGAGCAAGGAGGTGACACGAACGGGAGCGAGTGGCTGGCTCAAGCTTGGCCCAACTCGAATGCCCGATTTGGGCGTTCAAGTGTAGCCTGGCTAGCGGCGTACGGTGGCCAGCTCGGGGCCTGGCTAACTCCCCAGCCCAGTCAACCAAACAGCCCAAAGTTGGTCCAACTAAGCCTGTCTACTGCTTTTTTATCCAACCAAACACACCATAAGCATCCCACGAAAAATTACTCCCTAAAATCATTTTTTTTTTGAAATCCCTAATGTCAATATTAGATGATGTTTAGGACAAAACTATTATTGTGAATCGTTTAGGACAAAACTAGTGAAGCATAATGTGTCACATTAGCAAACATCAGTTTACTAGAAAAAGACTTAAAGACACATAATCAATTGAAAAAATAGGAAAAATTAAAATGGGAATAATTAGTCTGGCACCATGGTTTTTTTAATTTTTCAAAATAATTTCTTATTAGATCTGTTCACCTAAATTCGAGTCGCCAGTTAAGCGTGGTCTTTAGCGACATCTAGGTGTTAGGCAAAACCAACACCATCTTAGTTGGCACCTATTCGTTTTTAAATTGCAGACATAAAATTCATATACGCGTGATAATTTTAAATTAACAGATGTTTACAGAAATGGCAATGAGGGAAGCGTGTATTTATTGCAATGGCAGTGAGGGAAGTTCAAAAATTTCGATGGCAGTTAGGGAAGAGTTAAAATTTCCAGTAGCATGGAGGGAATTGACTCTTTCTCTTTTTTATTTTTCATGGACAAATCCTAGCAAGACGTAGCATGAAAACTATATCTAGCATTAATAAATAAGAATTGGTTTTAGGGTTTAAGGGTAGCATACTAGACGCGCAACTTTGGTGTCATGTTTCTGGTTGGCACTAAATTTGAAGAAATAATTAAATTTACTAACAACGTCTCCACTTAATCAGAGATCATCTGATGCTACGAAGATTGCGATAATTAAACCAACTCGTATTCTCCAACTTGAAGATGGTAATAACAGTATTTCTGGTGAAGCTTAAGGAGCATATCACTAATTATTATAGAACTCTGTTTAGACCATCTGAGGAATATCTAATCACTCTGGATGAATCTCATATGGAGGATATTCCTCAAGTATCAGAATTGGAGAATGAGTTTTTGACTGAACTTTTAGTTACGAGGAAGTTAGAAGCGCAATATTTCAAATGGAGCGTAATAAAGCGCCTGGGCCGGACGGATTTCCAGCAGAATTTTATCAAGTTTTCTGCGGATTGATTAAAGATGATTTGACGGCATTGTTCTTTGATTTTCATCAAGAATCTTTGCCTCTAAATTGTCTTAATTTTGGAAACATAATTTTGTTTCCCAAAAAGAAGGATGCAAGAACGGTTCAACAGTACAGACCGATCTGTCTATTGAACGTCTCTTTTAAAATCTTTGCTAAAGTGGCGACAAATCGACTTTCTACGATTGCCCACAAACTTATTAGGCCAACACAAACGGCTTTCCTACCTGGTAGAAATATCATGGAGGGGGCAGTTATATTACATGAAACAATTCACGAGTTACACAAAAATAACGAGATGGCATTATATTTAAAATAGACTTCGAGAAAGCATATGACAAAGTTAACTGGGACTTTTTACAGCAAAC
>DXKC01000820.1:0-12754 GCA_031170775.1 Cymbopogon citratus
AAAAAACTCCTTGGATCAAGGTATTGAAAATAATATTGAAAAAAAAAGAGTAAACAGACTAATGCGTTGGCAGCAAATGAATGATTGGATTCTGGTACACGAAGTATTAAGTTGCCAATGTACTTGAATCACCTTGGACCTCGATTCTCGACAGGTGATTGAAAATATGGAAGCACAATACACAATGTGACTGCGTTGGCAGCAAATGAATGGAAAATACAGAAAATGGTAGTAATATCTGTATTTGTTGTCAACTACGGATAAATACACTGATGCACAATATCAAACAACACATGCGCCCACTACGGATAAGACAAAAATACCCACAGATAAATGCACCGTCCTGTCAACAGTACAGCAACTTGAGGACAATAGGAATTTGCCAACGCAATTCTTCAAGTCAGGAAAGGCATACTACTCAGCAATGTCCTGAACAATGTGCACAAAAACGAGGCTTGCCGCAAATAATCTACTATTGCCTATAATAACAGGCCTCAAGTACAATGTCCTGAACAATGTGTACATATCACCAACACTACTCTACTGTATAATGGAAGCATCCTCCATGTCCGAGCACAGATAAATAGCTCAAAAGTACAAGTCACTAGGAAAAACATGGTGTGTGCAACAGTCAAGCTACCCTTTTGCGTCATCCAAAAAAAATGTGGCCTAGGAATTTCCTGTTCCCACTGACCAGGATCTTAGTAATTTCCTACGGGGTAGCTGTTGCACCATACATGTGCCTTAAGGATGGCAAGCACCCTACCAGTGCTCCATGTTTGCACAAAAATGCTGATGGCGAATATATTCCAACAAGATATATGCAAGGAGGAAATATTGCCATAATTCAGGGCATGAGTGGAGTAAGCTGTTTGCTAAAGAGATCACCAAGGGCTCCACGAACATCCATCTGCGGCACAACCACAAATTAAAGCTCTGGCTTTTATCACATGTTTCTTTGATGGTACCTAGAAACTAAACCACATTTGAGAAAGTACATACCTGATCACAACAGATAAGTTTGGTAATTAATGGATAGAACTCTTTCAGGTGCCTTTTGAAGATCCGAGCATCCATGATGCACATTCCTTTCAAAACCTGAAATGCAAACAAAATTTCATGAAAGAGTGTAAACGGATTATCCTAAAACATGGATGAGATTTTTTTTTTTTTTACAGGATGAGAATTTCAAAAGACCTAACATAAAGCTTCCAGGATCCAGATATATACCTTGACAATAACAGGTGCTCGTAAGTCTAATACACGATGTATGTCTGCACTGGCAGCCTCCCCAGTGCTCGGCTGGAGATCAGACGCCTCTTTCAAAATCTGCCCGCAAAAAGAAACCAGCTTCCCTTCTGCTAGGTACTTGATCTTTTCCTGGTCACCAGATTCCACATTTAAACCATTTGTTTCCTCAGTGGAGTCCTTTTTGTCCGGCTCCACCGTTGATTTATGGAGGATATCCAAATAAATTGTTGTTCCAGCTAGTTCTTGCCGGAGAAGATTCAGTGGAGGTCTACACAAATTTAAAAGTTAGAAACTGATTCCTAGATCAAAAAAGCAGAAATCATTTGGTCTTCAGGTCTTACCTTTCTGGAGGTATATGGTGCATCCTTGTACGGAGATTTGAAGGTGAGTTATACGAAGCAGCAAATTCTAGGAGTGAGAGCAAGATATCCATTATTGCTATCTGTTGTGTAGCTTGTAGCCTGCTCCAATACCTCTTCTGAAATGTTCCTTCGATAGTTAGTCACAGTATATCAACCCCAAGTAGGGCTGAGGGTGATGTATTCTTATTTGCTACTAGAATTCTGAGTCCTCAATTGTATCACATACAAGGTGTGTCCAAACCCACATTGTCAGAGAGACAATGGATGGACTCAGATCTAAAAGCATGTATACAGGTGGAAAGTGCTTACCTGTATGCTGTCAATAGCCCCAAGCAGCAGTAACTGTGTGATGCATTTGCTCCTGACAGTTTCCATCATAGGGCTCTCTTCCTCTTCAGCTTTGTCAGCCTCATCATCATCAGGGGCCTAGATCAACAAGCACAAAAACAAAGGAGAAAATGTCAGGACTTCCATACTAGGCATACTAAGAAATGTTCAGAGCTAGCTTTTGGATGCCAGATGAGCTACCAAGTACCAAATGCGAGGGTTAGAACAGCTAAACAAGGCTCATATGAACTGAATGCTTCAGCCTTCAACAACGACCAAATTTTTGGAAGAGTTGAATAGCAGAGTTTAGTAAAACCAACTCAAAAACTTATTCAAAAATAATACATTGAGTACTAATGAAGAACCATACAATTCGCTGTCAAAACAATAGGGTAGCATAATATTCATTAACCATACATGGTGCCATAATATAAGTCCATGTGATACATCTCTTGTTCACATACCAAATAAACTCAGGTGTCAGCGAATACTTATTGATGCATAGAATTGTAGATACACCAAGCTACAAGCAACTACTCCCTCCATTACAAATCATGTCGTTTTGGCTTTTCTAAGTACAAAGCTTTTGCTATGCATCTAGATATATATATACCTAGACGGCTTATAATTTGGAATGGAGTACTAGACTACTAATGACCAAACCATAGTATCTGACTACTTGTGACCTATCAACATGTGTTGGAGGAAAGAGCATACATATACCTTCACAGGTGAGGGTGCAGCAATAACATCTGTTCGACCTTTTGATTTGGAAGTAAGACTTCTGACCAAAAGATTATCCATCATATTGCCCATAATTCTTTGTCCAAAGCTTTGGCCGCGTGGGGAAAGGGAAGCAGCGGGTTGTGTTCTCCCAGATGGTGACGGTAAACCTAGATGAATACATAAGTTGTGCATAACTTTCATGTTCCAGTCTATCGATTTACTAAATTAATGCATCAAAAAAGCGATATGAACACGTCAGATCATGATACCTTCTGAATTCTCCAGGCTAGTTTGTGGACCTGCCTCTGCATGACTATGCTCACCATTATTACTAATGGAGGGTTCCCCCTGGCTGCCATGTGCATTGCTTTCTTCTCTTGAAAGTAACTGCTGGTTGGTTGATTTCTGAAATCCTAATGAATTGAGCAGTTCAAGAGGCTGAGTTGTGTAGGATGCATCCCTGACAATTGATATCAACAATAACGAATAAATAATTAATTAAATAATGGGAAGTAAAAAACTTTGGTAGGAACAAAAAATTCAGAAAATACCTAATACTCTTTAGTAATGTTTCCCAATCACCATCACTAAACTGGTGACCACCAACTTCAATCAGATGAACTAAAGCACCAAGAGCAATTGAAACGACAGTTTGGTCTGTTTTTTTGGCACACTCAAGCAGCAAACTGAGAAGAGGTGGAAGCATAAAGGATACCTCCTGTATAAGTTCCACAATCAGATGATGACCAACCAAACAAGTTGAGTGTGATGTCTATGGAATGCAGGGGATTGACCAGTTTCTCACACTGATACTCTGGATACTCTGGATTATGCAAAGGATGTCTGTGGAGCAACTAAAAGGAAGAACAACACACGTTACCTTATAGAATGTATTGAAAAGGTTGCAGATTAACTGCAGCGAATGAATGCTAGTATCACGAAGCCAATCATCCCCAGAAGAAGAAAGTCCATCCCTTCCGGCATGCCTTACATGATCAAAAATTGGAAATAGTACGCGATGAAAAATACTCTCCCAGAAGGGAGAAGAGAACTTATGTCCTCTTTCATTCAACAAATCAAACAACACTTCCAGTGCACAGTGTCTGACTTCTGGTCTGGAGTCCAAAGTTAAATCAGACAAACCAGCCAGCATTGGAAACCAGTAGTGCTCAGTCACATCAAAATTGGCCTCTGGAACAACATCAATAGGTTTAACAGCGCCGCCTGGAATGAATCCCTGTATGATAGAGACAAATGAGATACACAAAAAAGTCATCCCCAATTCTCATGAATATGTAGGTGAAGGTTAAAGATAATCCAAACCTCTGCCAAACGATCTTCACATATACGCAGGAGAGCAATAGCCTTCAAACTAATCCGAGGAGTGCACTTGTTATTTGCGAAACCAATAAGACAGTTGACACAATCCATGAAGCAATCGCCAACAACTTGGTCAAAATGTTCCAAGATAACTGTAAGAGATCATTTAATTCACGAAGTCAGCCAATAAAATTTCAACATAGGTAGGATGGGTAAGGCACTTTACGAGCCAGCTATATAAATTCCTTATTTACCTTGTTCTACATTTTCAAAAGCACTCTCAACAATTGATTCATCCTCATCATCAGCCGCCGCAGTAAATATCATGAACACGCAACGCCACCCTGACTTTATGCTACCAACTTTTGACTTGATCAACTACATGAACATCCAGCAATCATTTGATAAGAAACACCAGATCATTGGATTCATATATATGTCAAAAGTCATGCATAAGGACATACCTGAACAATGCAATCAACAATTAAACCTCGGATTTTTGAGTTGTGGCTATTTCTCATTAAGATGACAAACGGCTTCAGTATGTCACTCTGAAATGTGAAGTTGTTTAATTCAGCACGCTCCAAGTACTTCATACCAAGCTGTCTTAGCGAATCAATGGCATACATTGCAACTTCCTCCTCATGGTGGCTTCCAGCAGCAATAAAATGTTGGGCCAACACAGACCATATTCTAGCCCACACCTACATTTCCATGTATAAATGGTGAGTTTTTGTGGGCTATGGCAGATTGCATGTTTAGACCAACTTATTTATCACTTGACACAATTATTGTCTAGGAAAAATGGTGCAAAATGGATGGCACAGAGAACAAGCAACAGAGCATACCAGCCGTATACGAGCCATGTTATAATAGCTTATCTCTACAAGTTTCTGCAAGCTAAAGACACGAGCAGGTGTTTGTTTTAGCTCTTCAGCAGAAACGCCACAAAGGGCGGTGAAGAATTCAACAATTGAATCACTTGGCAGTTTTACACTGTTTACAAAGATTTGTTCAGCAGGCTTCCCAGCCAACTCTTTCAATGATTGGACTACAGAATCCCTCGAAATTTGATTTGATCCCAGCATTACAGTTGCGGAAATTGAAGGACTTGAAGTGATATACTCAAGTCTCGAGACACATTCTAAAACAGCATTCCAAGTATCTTGTAAAGCATCCATATCAGTGTCAGCTAAACCAAGAAGAGTCCTCAGTGCCTCGACATTTTTACTACGCATCTCTTTGGGAGCATGCAAAAATGTAAACCTGCAAAATGGTTATGAAAGAAAAGGATATTATTACATTCATATTGCTATATGAAAAGTAAATGCAGTTGCATTATATGAAGAAGTAGAAAGGATAAACCTACCTCACTAAGGACGTCAAAAAAGCATATCGCATGGTGTCCATCCCGAGAACACGAGTAAGATGGATGCCAGCACGAAAACCTTCCATGCACGATACAACCCTAGGCTTACTGTCACCTTCCTCCATTGTCACAGAAAAAGTTGCAAGCAAAGGCCATCCTACAGCTTCAAGCATTGGTCTAACAAGCTCAACCTGCTGTGCAACGTAAAAAACACCTTTCTTCTGTCCCTGGTTCTTGAAAAGTGCCTGGGTCTGTTTGATAATCTTTTCACTCTCTGCCTTTGTATCACTAGCTGACTTCAGTCTTGGAAGGGCTAAATTGAGGATATTGACAAGACGGCCTCTTTCTTCTGTTTCAGGTTTCTTGGTGGTTTTTGAAGTATCATGAGAATCATCTTTCATCTTTATCTCATCCTTGACAATGGAATCATAAATTTCTTCCAAGAGCTCCTTTGGGGCACATTCTTCTGCATCACTTGCAGTGTTCATACGAACAAAATCTGATTTTGACATCTTAGGCCATACCATTGGATTGTGTGCATCAGTATTCAACATTATAACAGCATAAGCAAGAACATAAGCAGTATCTGCATTTTTGAAAAGCTCAGGATTATCAGCACAGTACCTGCAAATAAATCATATCAGCATCTGAGGGTCACTGCGGGAAAATCTTGAAAATTGCGTTGAGTTCTATAAATACATATACACCTACCGCTCAGCAAACTTTTCCATTATGCGATCTATCTTCTGCGCTTCACCGGGAAGGCGAAATCCTTTGAGGAACTCACGAATTGCAGCATCAAACTTTAACCCTGAAAACTTCATGGAGTCAACATAGGCATGCATCACAGCAAGAGGGAACTCCTCATGCTGTCCCAAGTATTCACCAATCATAACCTGCATAAAGCTAACAAAAGTTAGATGTATGTACACCTTTTTGACAAATAACATTAAATGATACTTCCTCCATTCCAAATCACAAGACGTTTTGGCTTTTCTAGATATATTGCTTTAGCTATGTATCTACACATAGTGTATATCTTAGGTACACAACAAAAACAATGTATCTAGAAAAGCTAAAACATCTTATAATTTGGAATGAAGTAGTTATATTGGTACAGCAAGACGCTCAATGAAATCTCGAAATCACCTTATCCAAGCTGGGATTGCTCTTCAGAAACTGAGCTACAGATGATGCCTTATTTTCTATCAATTTATTTGACAATAAATATTCAATCCCTTTAGTTGGTTTACGATTAAACTGCAAAAGATTTTGGTGAAGGTGTCAGTTACAAACTATAACATTCAAGAAACAATGTGATATTTCAGTTCCAAAGTGTTTATGAAAATTGCAGGCATTCCACCTCTGAGACTGCAGCCTCCATTGTCGACTTATGAGCTTTGGCTCTCTCAAACTGATTCCGACCATCCTCTTGGCTCTTCATCTCATCAGTTGTCAAGCTCCTTGAAGCATCCTCTTCATGAGATTCAACAATGCTCCCTTGCTTTGAGGAATCTCTTCGAAGTTGCTCCCAATCAGCCAATGACTTCAGAATACTAACCAAGCACTGCAATAAAAAAATTCATGTCAAACTAACAAGAAACAAGAAATTATAAAGGAGGCCTGAGTAACCTGAATCATAGTAACCTGGAGAGACGAGCCTTTTACAGAAACTGTTTGGGATGACGCAATGGAGTTAGTATCAGCAATTTGAGATCCTTGTGCTATTCTTGAGAGTGCACTAACCTGGTAGGAGATATATTATCAATCAGATTTGTTACAAGTCAAAGAAACGAAAGACACATTTTAATTTGAAATTCAGAAATCACGCTTTGTGGACATTTGGGGAAAAAACATATGATTACCGTGCGTTCAAAAAGGTTTGGTCCCTCAAGATCACAGTCATAGTTCACAAACACATCTGCAAGCATTTGGGGATCTTTGCAAACTTTCTCCAACATCCTGATTGGAAAATCAGTCAAATAAATCAAACATAAATGTCTCAAATGACCAAACTGTGTTTGTTCATGCGTTATGCATGCAGCTGGGATCCATAAAGGAAAAAGAAAATCACCTAAGAACACTGGCCTTCTGGCTGAGTGGGCTATCAGAGCTATCCAAAGACCTTAGAACTATCAGAGGAAAGAAGACACCAATTTCCCCCTGCACCAATATTTGAAAAATTCAAATGTAATGGTACCAAAAGCAACACAACACAACAAACAATATTTCCATACATGAGTCCTCTTAATAATAATTTTACCTTCAGACTCTCTCTAAACCGGAGCAACAGAACTGAAAATATACCGCAAGCATACTGTAATAAAAAGAAGAAATGTCAACTTAGCATGATAGCCCACTCTTATTACAGAAATGATCAGTACTGTCACACCAAGTATAATGAAAACTAAAACTGAATGAATTTCAATTTTTTACCTGAAAAACAACCGGGGCTGGAGAGACAGATGCTCGCAGAAGAGCATAGGAAAGATATGCTTTGACCGAATCAATGAAGTGGAAATTTTTTGTGAACGCATTGCTGACTCCCTCTAGCAATCCCTGAAGAGAATGGCTATGCATGACATCATAACAAAAAATAAATAAACATTAGCAGCCCCTAAAGAAGTAAGCTAACCTGTAGCAGTTCGAGTGATAGCAGCCTTGTCTTGGTAGCAACCTCATCGCTTTCTTCTTTCATGCTCATCTAAAAGGATGACAAAATGCAGGAAGGATATAACTGTTGCTTTCTAGCTCTCACTAAAATAATATTACTCAAGCAACCAACCTTGCAGAGAGTTCGGAAGAGCAACAGTGCATCACGCTGAATTATATTCACAGTGTCCAGGTCAATTCCCCTGGAGAAACAGGGGGAGAGCAAAGGTAGTTAGTTACTGCCACATCTGAGTTCCTGATGCATTAACTTAGACAGACACTAAGCACAACTTAAAGCAAGCTTAACGAACCGTGACACTTTCTTCCCATCTTCCAGTTCAACAGCCTTGTCTAGAACAGCTTCCAACCCCTGTAAAATAACTCTTGGAATTAGATGGAACCAATGCATGAGACACATTTGGAAGTTCTGATAGCAACAAGAGATCCAGTTTCAGTACCTTAATATCTGCTCCACCTGCAAGATTCTGAAGCTCTTCAACAGATGTTGGAGGTGCTTCAGAAGGCCGATTCATGGACAATGCATCACCCAGAGTAACTTTTTCCTCATCTTGGCTATCAGTAGATATTTCTCCATTTTCAGATTCCTTTGTGATAGATGAAGGCGTATCTTTAACCACAGAGCTTGCAGGTGATACAGAAACCTGGAATCAAGAAAGTAAAGTAACAACCTCAACGACAACGAATCATTTTCTACAAGACAAGATATGCGAAATTTCTTTACCGGCTCAGATTCCATTCTCCTGAATACAATGCTGATCATCTGGGTTAACATAGCCTTTGAGGTAGCCTGGTTCACAGGGCTCTTGCTAAGAAAATACAAAATTAATAAATTATCAAACATGGTGCAAAGGGCAACAAGGCAACATACTGCAAACAAGAAGATAGCGATATAACAGGTACCTATTAAGAGCAATGTTATAGCATACTCTAATGACCCCAAGCAATGGCTCTCCATGAACTGCATTTCAAAAAAAAAAAAAAACATAAAAGATGTGCTGAGGCTTGCAGCTTACATTGTACTTCAACAAGACCCCACTGACTTTGTAGCAGTAAAATATAAGAATGAGAATTTATTAACAACTTGCACATACAGAAAAAAGTATGAGAAGAAACATCGTCCAAACTAATACATGCATGTTGCAGTCTTATGTATAAGCTTAACCGCCTAATGCATGACGTCATTATGTATATGCTGATATCTCACATTTCAAAAAAACAGCATTAGTTAAAACTACCTAATAAACAAAAGACTATGAGTATAGAATATGCTTGTAAAAGTTACCTCTAAACCTATTTGAGGCAACAGCATTCAGAAGCACTTTCAAGACTTGGAGAACAGTACTGTAGCACAGAGAATGATACTCATGTTAGTACTTGTGCAATAGTTGTGTCATGGAATTATCTTGATTAATGTGATGCATACCTGTCAGAGGAGGTGTTATCAACGCAGCCACATACCATGTTCAGGATGTCTGTAAATAATGGTGAATTTTTACCACCTTCTAAACCAGGATCGCCTTCTAAATGGTCATAAGCAATAAGTTTCTGGTAACAGAAATTGAACAACTCAATCAGATTGGATTGTTGAAGATGTTTCATCTAATATTACGTTTTTATAAAACAAAAAAAGGTGCTACAGATATATTAGCGGATTGATTCTTGGTTAAAAACAAAATGTGGTGGAAAAGGGGTGGAAAATAGCACAGTGATCTGAACTGCTTTGCAACTATCGTAGAATCCACACATTTAACTCCACCCTAAGTAATTCAGCATTGCCCAAACTTTCAATTTTCAAGCACACGGTTAAGGGAAAAACTATGGAAATTGATTTATGCATTGATTATGGGCAAGATAAGATAGCGCACAAATGTCCAAATCACACATGTGTAAGTGTATATGCAATTACTGCACAGGGATCCAAATTCAGTGTTACATGAGATGTATACGATGGCAACATAGAACTTGAATGGGTGTATTTATACATCATATTTCTGAATATTAGATAATGTGTAGCATAGCATCCTAACTTATTGAACCTTGTCAATGCAAAATGTATATTGATGTATCAACTTAATGTCTAGACAGCTACTTGTTCATACTGCACACTCATTATAACATCCTGAGTTATATCATCTTCATATAACAACAGTCTGTGTTATATCACAATCTTCACAAATGTAAATAAGTCAAATGGCATAAACCTGGAACTATCTACCATCTCTAACGCAAACAACCAATTCAGGGACTTGGCTCTGCAGAGGACTGATCGACGTGAGGATCTACCCTAGACAAGGAAATGTGTTTCTAGCCCGCTAACATCCAAAGCATCCACCAATGCTGCTGTGTATCAGTGTGGGTGCTGGAGCGAATGATCCCTCCAGCAGCACGCATTTATTATACACACCACGGTGGTTGACGTCAATGCAACACGTCTGACGCTTCATGAGCCTCAGGCATGCAGGCAGGCAAAGGAAGAGCAGAAATGGGATGATGATAATTAGTAATTACGTGGAGGCAGTCGAGCGCGGGCTCGACGAGCTTGACGTGCTTGGTCTCGACGGCGAGGCGGAGCGGCTGCAGCACCAGCTCGGCCTGCGGGCCCTCGAGCACGCGCCCAGCCGACGCGAGCGCCTCCGTGATGACCGCGCCCTCCGGCGTAGCCCCCTTGATGCTATCTGCAACGACACGAGACACGCAGAGGCCACCTTAGCTCCATCATCAGCCACCACGAGATCCCAATGCGCGGGAGGAGAGGGAGGAAAGCGGGCCGCACGCACGCACCGAGGTAGGACTGGATGGATTGCTGCAGCGCGGCGAACTTGCCGCGGTTGGCGGCGCACTCCTTGAGCATGGCCTCGAAGGCCCGAGTGACGAACCCGCCCGCGGCGCCCGCCATGGCCGCGGATCTCAGCTCCGGCCGCGGAGACGGGAGGAGGGGCGGAGTGGTTAGATCCGAGGAGGGGGAGTGGGCATGGGATTGGGATGGAGAGAGGGCGCGAGATCTGGAGGGGTGCGAGATCTGGAGGAGGAGAAGACCGGGAGCCTCCGCTGCTGTCCTGGCTCGGATCGGACCTGGTTGTCTCGCACGCACGCTCGGCTGATTTGCCTCCAGACGCTTTCAGTTTCAACAGCCAGATCGCCAGGACCATCTCTGAATTTTTTTACGCAGGCATATACTTGCCTTGTCACGCATACTGCCGTTTCCTACGGAACTGTGCTAGTAGTAGTCGAGCTCTAATGTTCGTGTTTTATTTATTGTCAAAAAAAAAATGTTCGTGTTTTATTTAAAGAGACAAGCTAAAGCTTGTGCCCAACTGCCCATCCGATTTCGGGTTAAAACTTGGTGAATGCCTGGGACGGACATGTGTTTGAGCTTGCACCAATCCATTTAGCTAAGATTCATTAGATCTATCTATATTTTCTTCATGTTAAGCTATAAAAGACTAGTGCTAATGAAATTGATTTTTTTTTAATGAAGGGGTACATAACTACAATGATTCTTTTATAGAACAACTACAATGATGTTGAAAGTTCAGATGTTGAAATTTATTATTTTTCACAATCAATCTACCATGACATTGCCTTAGCCCCTTTGGCCCTCTCAAAATTCATTCCAAAAACCAAAGTTTGAGGGTGCTAGAGGTTGAAAAAAACAAGATGTTTTAGTAACATTTATATTGGGCCTCATCTTCATCCATGCGTCTATGAAGTTTATCTAGATAGTCGATACGTATGAGTTTCTTATAGCATGTTCAAGAAATTATAAGATTTTGTATTTGATGTTCGGTCCAACTTCAACACCTTTCATAGTACTTGTAAAAAAAACACCTTTCATAGTGTAGTAGAAAGTCATAAACGAGCAATTGAAAAAGGCAGTTTGAAATGCCCATTAACAAGTATAATTCTTTCAAGAATCCCACCACTCACAATTTGAAAGATGCATGTGTTCATTGATCTAGGGCTTCAATAGCCAAAATGCCAATTTTCTTCCATGTACGTGTTTTATTAGTTGTTACTCCTTCGGTCCAGTTTAAGGCATATATATAGAATATGGTTAGATTTATAATTGGATATACCATCCAATAATCAAAAGTTTAAAAAGATTATACCCTATAAATGAACGGTCAAAAATATAATTCCGGAGTCATGTCATGTGAGAATACGCCTTATGCTAGTTTCAATGAAGGTTTGTAAGGTCTAGGATGGCTAGAGGGGGTGAATAGCTTATAAAATTTTTTTACAAAACCACTAAGCAAATTTGATTATTAAAACAAACGGCGTAATGCAAGTTTTGCTTAGCCTACTAAGTGTTGCAAGCCTCCGATCCACAATTCTAGTATAGCTATAGTCTCTAGTTCACACAAGAGCTAAGTCACTGCTTTCTACTCTAGTAAGCAAGCTAAACTACCACTAACAAGCTAAACAAGCTACACTAGTAAAGTAGTACAAGAGAGATAGGAGTTTTTATACCACCGGTGAAGAGAAGATATCAATGTAGCTAATCACCAAGATGATACACAAGCAATCAATCACAATGTGTAGAGCCAATCACCGGGAGACAAGAGAAGACACAATTATTTTGTTCACCTGGTGTTTACTCGTGCACCAACAAGCTACATCACCGGTTATATCGACCACCACCTAGATGGTTCCTCGGTGTGACCCTCAAGCCACTTGCCCCGCAAGGCAATCCCTCGCAAGAGAACCGCAAGACACCACTCTCAAG